>PVJL010003699.1:0-149860 GCA_004026885.1 Lyroderma lyra | reverse complement strand
CCCCCCCCCCCCCCCCCCGTCAAGCTCTCCATATGTATATTTAGCAGAGAAAATAGCCATTTGGAATTCTTTATTTTGGAAGTCATGCCAAGCATGATGTTTGACCCAGATTATAAATATTCTATATTGTGAAACTGAAACACTTGGAAATACATACTTTCTGAAGAAATTCAGAATAATCTTACACTAGCAATACAGTTTCATAGCCCCAAATCATGTGAAAACTGAGTCTGGCCGTGGTTGAAGCCTATGAGGTGTGATCAAGTTGTACCTACCCTACAAATCACTCAACTCTCTCTTTTAAAGAAACTGAGAGCTGGAAAGTGGCTCTGATCTCCTTGCCATCTAGTGGATTCAGTGATTCTGACGTGTGAATAAAACACATGGCAGTAGAAACAGGGCTGGAGATTGAAAAGGGAAAGTCATTTTCCTGAAAGTGAATAAGGAATGACCAAGAAGTTTCCCTATAAACATACCCAGGGCTGGGAAAAAACACAAAGGGGTGAACAGAGAACAGTTCTGTGACAGGATTCCTGTTCTGAGTCAGGGAGACATTGGGGCATGCAGTTTCCATCTAGAACTGAGCTATGGCCCTGGAGCTATATCAACAAGAGCTTCTTTTGTTTGGTGACAGTAAAGAACTTAAAGAGTAGCATCTCACCCAGTGATCAGTGCAGAAGTAAGGACTATATTAGCATGTGAAATGGAGACATTTATAAGGATCTGATTTATGTGTAAAATTGTGCCATCCAAAAATGAGTAATGAAACTGTGCCTATAATTATGCAGCTGCTTCTTTAATCTATCCTTTAATTTCAATTGTTGTAGTCATCAGGTTCTTATTATAATTCTTCTTGTCTAAATTATTGCAGTACCCTTCTAACTGGCCTTCTGCCTTTAGTCTCTTCCTCATCTAGAGTATTTTCCTGCTTGGAAATTTTCAGTGGCTTCCCACTGCCTACTAAACACAAAATATAGCAGTCGGTGTGTTCTATGATCTGGAGCCAAAGTTTCATTTCTGGCCTTATTTGCAATGGCTTTTCTCCATGTACTTTTTGTTACAGCCCAGTAGGCCAATCGCCATTCCCCACACATCCTCCAGAGTGGTGTTTCTAAAACACAAGTATGATGCTGTTAATCACCTAACTTAAAACCCTTCTGTGACTTCCTATGTTGCTACTCTGTAGGTTATTTGTGTACAAAACCCTCTAAATCTGGCCCCTGTCAAGCTCTTTAGCCTTTTCTTGGATCACCAGACCCCAACCCATCCTCCTCAAAACCAGCCATATGGAGCTACTTAAAACTCTCTAAATAGGCCGCTCTGTTCCTTGTCCTTAAACCTTTGTTAAAGTTGTTCTTTCTGCCTTCTCTACCCTCCCCTCTACTTCTACTGTCTTCCTACCTTCAGTGCCCCATGATCCACCTGGAAAAAAAGAAAAAAAAACCACATTTCTTCCAAGATTCAGCTCAAGCTCATCTTCTTTATAAAAGCATTTCCATTTTTATAAAACTTGATTATCATCTCCTTCACACACACCCCCTACTGCTTCTCTTGTAACCTTAGTGCCACATGCATATTTTTATCATTAAAACCATAATACTTCTTTTGCATTGACCATTCTCTAATATGTCTATGACCTCATTAAGGGCAGGGACTATGTCTTATTTATCTTTGTAACCCTAGCACCTCACACAATAGTGAACACAGAATAGTGTTCAGTAAATGGTAGCAAAGTGCTAACTCCCTGAGAACAGGGCCTGTGGGATACTTAGGCTTAATGAAGATCTACTGAGAAAATGAATAAATGATGAATACTTACAATGTCTATGCCATCTTTGAATGTAGCAGTAAAATCTCTCAGATGGCACATTGTGTACGTTGTAGAGCAGTGCTCCTCAAACTTGAATGTGCATAGAAAGCAGCTGCAGATCTTGGAAAAATGGTTTTCCATTTCAGTACATCTGAGCTGGGGCCACAAGTCTGCATTTCTCATGCAGAATCCATTAGGAGATGACTTGAAGCTTCTGGTCCTCACAGCACACTTTTTGAGTGTCAAGCTATAGAGGACACTGGCCGAAGGGATTTCACGTGGCAGGTTCAGGGGAGGGGCAAGCAGCTGAAGAGACCAACAGAACAGGGGACTAGTTAATGGTGTTGCAGGGTTTACCCTGCTGTGAGCATACCCAGGCAGGCTTTTAGTGAAGTTGTGCTAGGTTTTCACTTTACTGCCTTTATTCCTCTATCAACAAGGCTTCCAGAGTCAGACTTTTCTTCCATTCACGCCCCCATCATGATTCAGCCTGTATTATTTTCTCTATGTAAGAGCTCCCCAGATTCAATTTTTAAACTCACCTGAAGCTATTCTCCTGTCTGCTCTTCATAAACTTAAGTTCTCTCTATTTCATTGCCCACCCCCTGGAAATCCAGTCTTTCCCATTTTCAGAAGTCTCTCCAGCTGCCTGAATTGTTTTGCCTCCATTTTAATCAGAAACAGCTTTTCCTCTCCCAATGAATGAGCCAGCGTCACCTCTGCAAAGGCCAATTTCCCAGCTGTGGCTGCTGTGATTGAGAAGTGCAGCTCTCATTCTGAAAGATTTGTGCTCTCCCCACCCAACTTTCAGGAGCACACGCAGCAGTGAGGATTTAAACTGGAGGGTGGTTTGAACACCCGCGTTCTTACTGTTGATTGATCAGATGTCATAAAGGAAAAGCAAATGTAGGAGAGAAACTGGAAATTTGGCTGGCAGCTGCAGGAACTTGTGAATTCATGTACCGTCATGGAAACTGTCAATGCTTTGCTAGTGTCAATTTATAATTAGAGATGCCATTTTAAGGTGCACTTTGACAGTGACTGCTACTAGTTGACTTTTTCAATAATATCTAGATTCATGTTGTGGTCCTGTCTCTTTCTTCAGGAAGTTAAGTTAATCCAGAGGTTTCAGATTCAATCCAGGAAGCCACAAATATGTTATAAAACCACTTTATGTCTTAAAATATAAGCCATGATTATCACAACCACATACAAACATAAGCATATACATGATTATAATTTAATTATTATAACATTATTTGGAAGAAAGTTAAGTGCTTACAAAGCTTTTTTATTCCCCAGCAATGTCCAATGGATTCATCAATACATTGCTGAAATGATCCCATTCAATGCATACAGATAATATATTTTAAATCTGTTGTCGTATACTTTTAACATTCCACCAAACTATGCACATAACCTACACCGTGAGTATTAAATAGTCTACATGCTGTTTAAAAATACGCTTGTTTGATTAATTTTGCACTAACAGAATACAAAGGGACCGGATTTTTCTATTCGTAATACGCTCACATGTGCTTTCGCTGAGCCTAGAGCTTCCACTGACTTCAAGAGTCGTCAGTTTCTATTAGCTTCTTGAAACTTGAAAGACCAAACAGACTCACTCCATGAAAGATGGAAACTTCTAATATCCATTTATTTGTTCAAGATTTCAAAGCCAGCTGTTGGTACAAGCATTGTATCTATAACATCTGTAAAATATCTGCAGCCTTTAAAAATTGACCATTCCCCACTCCAATCTTTCTGAAACAGATACAGGCAATCACAGAAGATGATTCTTTGGGGGAAAATGCAATCTTTGTTTTAGAAAACAATCACAAGCTGCAGGATTTTAGAGCTGGAATGAATCCTAAAGATCATCCTGTTTGACTCTCATTTTATAGCTAGAGAGGTGGAAGAACCACATCTAAACTGTGTTACCTGGAAATCAGGCCAGGAATCCTTCCATTACCAAATAATAGGATATTGAATAAATCTAGCATCAATTAATTAGATCTCTAATAGACATATTTTATTTTATTTTTTATTTTTTTGCAAAGCACCAAAAGGGCATAATAATAATTTATTACTGATAGACACTTTTTAAATAAGCAAAACTATTATGGGTAGAATAATTAATGAAGACATAAAGTAATGGATTGAAAAGAGAAAAAAGGTATTATCTCACTGTACTTCTTTTGCAGCATTTATGAAACACCAGGCTCATTTCTTCAATGACAAAATTACTGTACTAACAAGACAATCACTTATATTCATTCTACATGGGAAAAAAACATACCTGGAAAAATTAAGAAATGTGTGACCTTGCAGCTCTGGCCACAGCCAATGGCCAAGAAATTGCTACCTGTCACAAAGGCACTTAACCATAGGCTGAGCATGATGAAAATGATAATGATGACAAACAATAGACATTGATTTAATGTTTATCAACATCAACTGTTAGGAAAGGACCCTTAAGACATAAAACTTTTCGAATTGCTGTGCTTTGCCACTAAGGGGTACCATCATTGCTATTGCCTTTGTCCATCAAATGTGAATTGTATAGTTTCTTAATTTTTCCAGGACATATTTTAGAAATAAGGCATTAACTCTTCTAAGAAAAGGTTCAAGTGTAACCAACAGCACTTCTGATGAAGGAAAATTTTCTTCCATTAAGTCATACCACAGCTTTTCTCCAAGTCACTAGCCATTGGATTGCATCTTAACTAGGTACTTTTAATTCTGTTATGAGGTGAAAGAGATTTCTTAGATAAGGTAAACTTAGGGGTTATATTAAGGAAGAGCAACCCCAGCTGAGAGGAAGGCAAATGTAAACATGGTGAAAGTTGGGTACATCGGGGCACTGAGAATCATTTGATATAGTTGGATCATAGGGTGCTCATGACAGGGAATAGCAAGGCATGAAAAGGTAAAAGTAGAGGAGAACATTTTGTAAAAAGTTTAGGTTTATTCCTTATGGGCACTTTGAGATCCAAAATCAATATCATGGACCTGTCCAACTACACAGAAACCAAAGACAGTTTTATGGAGACTCAAAAATACATTTACCTTTGCCTTGTCTGTGATATAAATATTTACCTATCCATTCATTCACTCTTTTGTCTATTGTATATGTTATTTTACTCAATGTTAATAAAAGATAGGAAAGCTCCTTGGTGAAGGTTGGAGGAACATAACTTTGGTCTATATAGTCATTTTGGAATAGCACCTCATGAAGGTCTAAACAGGCTGACTTACTGTTCTCACTGTAACTTGGAAGAGTCTGACCTAAAAAGCAACAGTTTGAAGGAAGCAAACATTTATTTCACCACTTTCTGTGCAGGTGCATATAGGGCTTCTTGTTACCAACTTACCAGCTGAGACAACAGGTAGTAAGAATGAGCACTTTTCATATTATAAAATGAAGGGAAAGATGTTGTCCACTGCCTGTAAGTCCCTTGATGTTACCAATGTCTTTTGTTGATTAGCCTCTGACATTAACAGTTCTGACATCATTTTTTTTAAGATCAAGACTCCTAATTGCTAGCTCTAACAGATAGCCCTGGGTGCAAAAAGATACATTCATTCCAGAAGGGTAGACCTAATGGCTTAAGAAATGACTCATTTAATCCAGATAACCTTCTGTTCAGAAAATTGTACAAATAATTCCTATGATTTATTTTGATGCCATTATCAAAATCCATTCCTAAAATTCCACCAAATCCTTCAATTATGCTTCCTAATAAAGCTCATTATCATATCTTTTTTTTTCTTTTTCTCTTTTCTTCTGCAACTTATTTTTTTTTTAGATGGGAAGTAGAATAATGTAGTTTACTTTGAGGAAAAAATTGCTCAGAATTTATACCCATCAGGAGGGAATTGTTCATTTCTGTCATTCAATTTAAGTATAAAAGTCTAAGCCTCTTCAACACTATATAAACACTAACTATATACACAACAGTAAAAAGTACCCTGTCCGTCTTTTCCTGTCACCCTACTCTTATTTTTATAGGGTTCTGACTTGTACACTGCATTTACTATTAGAATATTTTATGATTATAAAACATAACGAAAAGCCTCTGAATATGTCTGACTATTCAGAAATGCCTGGCACTTTTTAAAATGTGGGAAGGTTGTCAATCCAGCACCTTGAGTACTTTCCCATTTGAGTAATTGTATTCCACCTACCGAGGTTCCCCCTGGCGGTGCCCGTTTGCATACAGGACTGCTCTTCACTGCCAGTTCTCAATTCTGGTGGTGTTTATTTCTGCACCAATACCTAACAGTGACATCAACCTCTCTCTGTACCCAGCAATTTTTATGAAGATGTGGAAAATATACTGTACACCTTCATATGTATGCCCCTCCCTTTTTTGATACAAACACATTTAAGCGATATATCCAGTGTCCCCATTTATAATGGTTCTGTTTTTTCTTTAATTCCATGGATGCCCCTACTGACCCCCCAAGTCTACAAAGTCACTCTTAGCAGCCACACCTGGCCATACAGTATAAGATAGATAGAGATAGATAGAGATAGAGATAGAGATAGCTACATATGGAAATATACATATAGAAATAAACATTTAGAGAGAGAAAGTAATATAATATAGAGAGAAATAAATAAATCTCTCTGACTAAGAAATTTATTTTAAGTAATTGGCCCACACAATTATGGAGATGGGCAGATCTCAAGGTCAAGGTCTGCTGGATGAGTAGGCAAGACCCAAGGGAACAGATGGCTTAGTTCTGGTCCAAGTCTGAAGTTCTGAAAACTAGGAGAGCTGATGGTGTAGTTCTTGTCCACAGGCCTATAGACCCAGGAAGAACTGATGTTTCAGTTGGAGTCTGAAGGCAGGAAAAAAGCCAGTGTCCCTATCTGAAGGTATTAAGGCAGGAAGAATTCTTCCTAATGGAGACAGGGCCATGAGGTTGTTCCATTCAGGCCTTCAATTGATTAGATGGACCACTTACATTAGAGAGGGCAATCTACTTTACTCAGTGCACCAATTTAAATGTTAATCTCATCCAAAAACATCTTCATAAAAACACCCAGAATAGTGTTTGACCAAATATCTAGGCACCCCATGACCCAGCGAAGTTGACACATAACATTAACTACTATAATGATAGTTCACAGTTATGTGGTATCCCAATAATGGAAGATAATATTCCATTCCAAAAGCATGAGTTATATTCTCCCATTCCAAAGCATGAGTTAAATACATGTAATTATTTATTTAGGAAAGGTTGATTATAATACATAAATATGTAAAAATTTTGAAGCCAGCTAACCTCCAAACTGTCTTAACTCAGATTTCTGATATAGAAATTGTGTCCAAAAGAGGTAAGAGGCTTGGTTTTCTAGGTTTTCAAATGCTAAGAATCCATGTTCCCTAGCAACACTCTGTAGATCCATAGAAAAGAACTTTCAAATATTATTTATAGTAAGTTTTTCCCCCTACATCGCCACTTTACTCTAAACTCATGATTACTAAAGAGAAAATGAGCTTTAAAGACTTAAGTAATGTTTCTAAGAGGACACCATGGTGTGTAGCCAAATGAATGTTGTTCACAATATTGCTTAGACTTATTTAAAATTCCGTACAGCTACACTTACATTTTTTCTCACTGCTACACAATTATATGGTTATTATAAATGGTTATTAGAATTTAATGCTACTAGCAAAGAGAACTTTAGCAAATATATGAAATAAAATAGACAAAATATTCTGTTCCATATGTGTGTAAATTTGTATACACATATTTGTTTATGTGTAAGTGAGTAGATATATGAGGGCTGTCCAGAAAAAAATCCAGCCATTGTCAATATAATATTGTCATATTACATGTCTGGATGCTTTCTGGACAGCCCTTATATGTGTGTTTATGTAAATTTGTGTATATACCTATACACACAAAGATACATTAAGATGCACCACTTGATCCCTAATGGCAAGATTTATATATTGTGGTTTCTACTTTAAAAATACTTTCCCAATAAAGACTTTCAGCTGATAATATCAGAATTCATAAGACCATAAAAATTAACTGGTTATCTAGATGATATTACGCTAAGTGAAGTAAGTCAGATTGAAAAGGACAAATACCATATGATCTCACTTACATGTGGAATAAAAAGAACAAAATAAATGAACAAACAAAACAAACAGATTCATAGCTACAGAGAACTGATGGTTACCAGATAGAAGGCGGTGTTGGAAGCCTGGGTGATATAAGTGAAGGTACAGATTGAAAGTTACGAAATAGTCATGGGGATATAAATTATAGTATAAATAATATAGTCAATAATACTGTAAAATCTATGTATGGTGTCAGGTGGGTAACTAATCGGGGGATCACTTCATAAAATATATAAATGTCTAATCAGTATGCTATACATCTGAAACTAATATAAAATAATATTAAATATCAACTGTAATTAAAAAAATAGTAATGGGGATCTAAAGTACAACACATGGAATATAGTCAATAATATTGCAATCACTATGTACAGTGTCAAATGGATAGACTTACTGGGGTCATCGCTTTCTGAGGCATATAAATGTTTAATCACTATATTGTTTGGACGCCAAAACTAATATAATGTATGTCAATGGTAATTAAAAATAAATTTTTAAAAATTAAAAAATATTAACTGGTCATCACATAAGAATGCAAGAATGTTTCAACATGTGGAAGATTATTAATATAACCAATTAAGAGAAAAAGACATATAATTAACTTAGTAGGGATAATAAGATGCACTTGATAAAATTCCACACTTATAAGATTAAAAAATAAACCATTAACAAGCTATAAATAAAGGATAATGTCTTTAAACTAGTAAAAATTATCTCCTAAAACATACAGAAAATATATATTCAAATATATTGGGATCCTGACCATGCAGTAAGATAAGAGGCATAATGGTTGTAAAGTAAGAAACAAACTGAAATTGCATGTAGTCTATAAAGTTGTATCTATAGAATTCCCAAAAGAAACTACAAACTATTAGAAAGTTCAGCAAAGTTGCTGGATATAAGATTGATATACAAAGACCAATAATAATCCTATATATCATCTCATGGTATGAAATACCCTTCCTACAAAATAACAACAAATCTATAAATACCAGGCATAAATCTAATAAAAGATGTGCAAGAACTTTGTGAAAAAAAGCTACAAAACATTTTTGACAGACATGAAACATGTGAATAAATGAAGTAATGGACCATATCCAAAATGGGCTAACTCAATATCATAGAGATGGCATTTATCTCCAATTTAAACTCTAAAGCCGTCATATTTCAACAGTTTTTTTGTAGGACTCGATAAGCAAATACTAAAATTAATGAGGAAGAATAGAGAGCCAAAATAAATCAAAATGATTTCGAAATATATATGGAGGATTTGTCTTGCCAGATACCAAATCTTGTCATGCAAGTATAGTCATTAAGATCATGTGGAATTGATGCAAATATAGACAAAGTGTTTTTGACATGGTAAAGGGGACTTAGGAACAAAACCTGTACATGAATGCAAATTTAAGAACAAAAACTTGTGTAGCCCCTAATTGATATAATCAAATATTACTTTACAATTATTTTCTTAATTAAAAAAAAATAAAGCCCCATTGTGAAACTCTTCACCAATCCTGTCCATGAAAAATGATAAACAACAAATATAGGAATGAAGGAAGTGTCAATAGATTAGAGAGTGATGCACAGGAAGCTACAGATTAGTCTGTAATATATTATATTAACAATATGAGGCAGATTCATAAAGCTGTGTGGTAGGTATATTGATGATTATTCTCTATACTTTTCGATAGAACTATAATATTTAAATATTTCTGTAAAATGTTAACGTAAAATGAATTAAATAGTCCCACCCCACCCCCATGTCCAGATACGGCTAAACAAGCCATAATTATTCATTTGGTCATTCAGTCACTTGTTTAATAAACTGCCAGCAGAAGGTCAGTTAAGTTGCTAGAGGAAAGTTTTGTTGATGCTAAGCTGTTTGAACTAGTAGTCTTGGGATTCCTTTGTAGGAAAGAGTACTGAACCAGTGGGTGAGAAACATGGATTCTCTAGTCTCAACCATGAAATAAATTGGCTATGTGACCTTGGGCAAGAATTAGCCTCTTGGCAACTTGTCTTGCACTAGAGTTAAATGAAAGATTGGGCTAGATTATCTTTGAAGCAGTAATCCCCATTTGTAACTCATGAGGCTGTTGAGGGAGTAGTACACAAGAAACAATAGCAGGATGGAAATGAAAGAACCACTTTATTAAAGTTCCCATGAATTCCCAATAACTGTTGGTGAAGAACATCAGGAAATTCTGAATTAGAGCACAAGACTAAGATCTCTGGTTATTCCTACCTTTGCCCCCCAAACACCCTCCAAATGTCCACAGGGTCTAAAATCTAAATTTGGCTATAGCAAATGCTAGTGTGTAGTCAAATGTGACATGAAAGTAAAGAGTTCCACAAAGTGTGGTTCAATTTCAGTTACAGAAATAGAAGTTAAAGAGAAATAGATTGCCACTCAACAAGGGAGAATGTTTTACCAATTATGTAGGTTTCCGTTAAAGGAATGGACATCTTTCCGAAGAAATGAGTTCCCCATTACTGCAGTCTGAATATTTATGGCAGGGAAGTTGGCCAGTGTTTTAAGTCTTAAAAGAAGTGTTGGACTGTTTGATTTTTAAGATCCTTTTCCACACAGGGCTCCTTTGATGCTAGGAAAGTTTCCTTGGTTTCCCAAGCTTTCTTGGGTACTGATGCAAGTGGGGAATACTCTAAGACAGAGAAGTGACTTTTAATTGTAGCTGTAAGAATTTCAGTGAAACAAGAATTCCTTGTTGTGTCTATATTACCAAGGACTTTGAGAAAATCACTGTATTACTTCTCTTTCTATATTGAGTGAATTTTTCTTTATCTTTATAACTGCAAGGAACTACTTCTTTCCAATCTAAAATACTCCCACAGGCCTTCATTCCCATTGCTAGTAGGTATCACAATTCTAAGTAAACAGAACTTTTTACACCGGGAAAAGCTTTGCCATCAATTTAGTGATCATCATTGATACATGAGTCAAGGAAGTAGGAAACAATTTAAGTTCATTAAATGAAAAATATACACAGAACTTATACAGATAAAATATACAGAAAGATATAGTCAGAAAATATACCATATGTAAAATAAGTACATAAACCTGTTTTTAT
Source organism: Lyroderma lyra (assembly GCA_004026885.1). NCBI lineage: Eukaryota > Metazoa > Chordata > Mammalia > Chiroptera > Megadermatidae > Lyroderma > Lyroderma lyra. The sequence continues at coordinate 138,818 of PVJL010003699.1, read as the reverse complement.
TAATTCAAAGGAGTCTTAAAGTACAATTTCATTGCTAAAGATTCAAGATGGTTTCCTAGCAAATTTAAAGATGAGTGAGTTAAAACGGATTACTAAACTATAACATTTAATGTATGACAAATGTAGCCTGACCAGACGTACCATTTTAAATGGGACAGAAAACAACGATACTGTCCTATTTCAAATGGTACATACGGTCAGCCTATTCTCCCTGGACTAAATTCAAGGTATCAGGCTGACCGTACGTACCATTCAAAACAGGACAATATCATTGTTTTCTGTCCCATTTAAAATGGTACGTCTGGTCAGCTAACATAAATATCAGACACATGTCCAGAGCCTGTGATAGACTGAGATTCCTTAGTCTATCACAGGGAACTCTCAACTATCTATTGCTATTAGTATATGAGCCCAGGTACATAGAAAAACTATATTGGTAGATTCTAAGACTATCGCATTTTATCCATTAGTGTCAGCCTCCTTTTGAACCAAACCTCTCTATAGAGCTGTCATCAAGAACAATACATACTAGTTTCACCTTCTATCTCTCTTTCTGAGAGGTAAAAACTAAGTAAAACTTTTTGGAAGGAGAGAGAAGAACTGAGAGGTAGCACTGCACGGGGAGTGCTCAGCTAACAGAGAAAACAACAAAGAGAGCAAGAAAGAACATTTTGTTCAAATGAAACCTACCCACCTATAAGGACTTACTGGCTCCTTTATTTAAAATAGTCTCCATCTCCTCCTAATTTGCTTTATTTTTTTTCATACAATTTATCAATACTGAAATTATGTGTTTGATTACCTTTGCATTGCCTATTTACCTCTCTACAATGAGTGTAGGCACCTTATGTAAGTCACTACTGAAACCCCAGGGTTTAAGACATTAGCATGCAATATGCCCTCCATAAATATGTGTTTTAGATAGATGGGTATCAATATGGAAATGATGGATTGATTGATTGATTGATTAATAAGTCACCAGAGCCCCAAATAGGAAGTTAAGAAAACAGTTAGAATAGATTGCTTTTCTTCCTGAAACAGAAAACTAATCTAGGATAAATGGCCAATTACTAACAGAACCCACATTTCAGATAGCTTTTAATGTCATCTCCACTTTTAGCATGCTTCATATTCTATAAAATGTGTTTTGTTAATTAGATGAGGGACAAGAAGCAAGTGTAAACAAAATTAGTTTGTATTCACAACTTCATACTTTGTGTAAGAGAGAAAAAGCCCAATGTATATTGTTAAATTTGATTCTTTGGGTTACTTACTAGTGTGGTGGGTTTTGTTTGAAATATTTGATAGGTGACACTGGAAAAGCCAATGAATGAAGGGGAATTGGCAAGATACTTAGATGAAATTCTTGCCTTTCAAGCCATTATAATAATTCATATGTCTGGCACATCATTGAAACACAGTGTCGTACTTACCCTTCATTCATTCTCTCCCTAAAAATCTGTATAACATAGACTGCAATGACCTCTAAAAAGTATTTTCAAGGAGAATCAGAAAAACTTACTTTCATTGAGCCTTCTTGACATTAATAGGTAAATAAAATGAACCGGTAGGGTGCTGTTGTTTTATTGAAAGGCAGATGGATACATTCTTTTGTATAATACATGCATTCCCAGGAGGAGAAGGTTTAAAGCACAGTTTGGAAAATAGCTTTATGTTTTTAATGTGTAAAAGAATTTTGCTATTTAAATAACAATACTGTGACAAAATTCCCTTGTAAATCAAACAATTCTTCTGCCATGTAAACAACCAGCATCTCACTTTTTTTTTTTAAATCAGCTCTTCACACACACAATCTCTTCATGGTACAATAAGTCTTCACTGTTGTCCCATCAGAACAAGAATCTTTGCATTGATAAACACCATGTGACTCTTCTTTGTACAGAGACTGATGCAGAGTTAAGAATTCAGTAGTTCTCCACACCCATGCTCTGCGTGGCATCTAAGAAAACTTGCACCCGCTCATGTTTCTCCTACCTGTTTGGCCTGATTATGCCCTTCCCACCCCATTTGAAATTCTACCTTCCCCCCTGTATTAAATGCAATCTCCTATTTGATCTCCTCAGAATAATTTTATTTTATCCTAGTCTCTCTAATGTGTTTAATGTATAACATTAAACACTTGTTTATACAAGTACTAATGAATGCTTGTCATAGTTTTTATGAATTTTGGGGTTTCCTATTGATTATAATGGTTATGGGTTTTTTCGTGTGTTTATTTTTGCCAAAAGTTACTCTTCTTCACTATTTGATTTTAAAACTCCATTAGCATAAAACCAAGTCTATTTGATTTACTCAGTGTCTGACTCATAGTGTATCCTCAATATTTTTGAATGAACAGATGAATGAGTCAATATGTGTATATTATGTGCATTTAATACATGCATGTATTTTCACAAATACATGGTAAAATCCCTTTTGTCACGGGGTTTCCCATGATTTTATTTTTATAATCCAAAAATGGTACACCAAATGCACTGTAATACGTAATTTCTGTTTAGTATCTCTGTTTCCCTATTGTATAGGTGACAATTCTACCTATACACTGAGAGGAGAACTCACATTTTCTGTTTTGTGGTCTGGTCACTAGCTAGGACTTTTCTCCCAGTCTTTCCATCCACATCAAACTCTGTACAAAGTGACACAATCAAACTAGACATCTAAATTTTCACATTTGTGCACCAAACCAGACCAAGACTCACCCATAGACACAATAAGCATAAGTGAAGTTATGTGCATTTTATCCTCCTCTTAGACCTACTGAGTTTTGAACACAACATTTTACTTGCTAAAATTCCCCAGAACAGGTGGGCATAAGCCTTTTTATTTGTCTCTAGAGTCTTCTTAATGGAGAAGCAATTTCTAAATATGTAAACAAAACAAAATGGTTCTGTAACTAAAATGTACATACTCCATTGAACTGTTGTTTTGTTTTTTCTTTTGCAAATCTGCGCTTTTGTAATGTTCTAATCTTAATAGCTGTTAATAAATGGGAGAAATCAAAAAGCCCAATGCAATATGTCATCCATATTGGATTTAGTGTTGGAATGATAGTTTAGCTCTCATTATCTATACTTCATGCCCTTCCAAAACGAACTGCATTTGTCATTGTTACCAACTATTTATTAGAAGGATCTGTAAATCTGTATGAAATCCTTTGGGTAATTTATGGGGATCCTTCCTTTAGGCCTAATTCTTTTGGGATCTTTTAATACTCATGATTAGATTTTAAATTATACTTCTTTTAATATAGTTTTTATTCCTCCCAGAAATTAATTAAGACATTTTTATTTTCCTAAAGAATAGTCATTGTTGAGCTGTGGCATAAGTTTCCATTGTCAGTTAGGCTGAACCATTTACATCAGACTTTTAGTGTGGAGTCCCAGAATTGATTTGATTACAGGCATCTCTATTGAGCATAAAGGCAAACTCAATAAACAGATTGAAGGAACTGTGATTTTTCCTACCACCAACAGCAACAGCAATAGATTCAGATCATTTATTGTTCCTCTTTAGGAGAAGCAAGAAATCAATAAAGCAAGTGCTCATAACTGTAACTGTGTTCCAGCAGGATGTCAACATCTAATAGCAAAAGGAAAATACAATGTGCTCAAAGAAAAAAAAGGAAAAAAAGTAGATTTTTAAAAATTACTTATTAGAAAAGCTTGTTTTATTAGTTAATTATTTTTTTTCCTGAATATGGGCAGTCATGTATGCGTAAATATGTCCCAAATCCATGGTTGGAGTATGATCTTTGAAAAATTGGACCAAGTGTTTACTCTGAAAGTTAGATAATTTAAAATTGAGTGTGTATAGTTAAGAACAACCACATACAAACAAACACACCATTCAAAAGTAATAGGATAGAAGGTTAGGACAAAGAAGAAAGTGAAAAGTAATTATAGCTTTCATTTTTATTACAGTTTGAATGAAAAGAGTAGGGCAATTTGTAGAAAGATTTTCTATGAAAATTATGCCTTTATTTCATATGATATTGACATTTTTATGTTTTATATTAATTCATGAGCTTTCCTTCCGACTGTATAGAAGCTACAAACATGAAATAGAATAAATGGCCTGTGGTCAAAATTACAAAAATAACTGAAAAGTCAGCTATAGTCTTGTGTTTCCAGATTCACAGAGGCAGAAATTTTCTACTAGCAGCTTTTTAAAAACAATAGAAATGACTATGAAGGGAGAAAAGGAACAATTTCAGTCTCATTGTCCTGGTTACTAAAAGCCTGGAAAACCAAGTTGCAAAGGATATAGAAACCATTCTTATTTTTAGTATTAGTATTTTCTAATGCTAAAGATTTGCTTTTATGTTAATATAGTGACTAAGTGTATAGGCTAAGACTAGGCAGACCAGGTTAAGTTAAAAATCCTATTTTCTTCACTTACTATGTACTCTAGGCGAACCTATTCATCCTATCTGAGCCTGTTTGATTAAATGGAGAAATAAGACTCCCTTTAATTAATAACAGGATTAATGCAAAGATAAAATGATAGCAGGCAAGTTATCCAATGCCTGGTGCATAAGACACATTTAATAAATGTTAGCTGCTATAATTATACACACCATGAGTTATGAGTTGTTATACAAACATCAATTAGCTCTCATCCTGACAACTTCAATTCTAGACCCTCTAGCTGGTGCAGTCAGAGTTTGGGGAGAGAGGAAGACTGCCCAGAAGAGCCAAAGGACTTTATTCAGAGTCCTCATTTAATACTTTAGTGCAGTGATATCCAACCTTTTGGCTTCCCAGGGCCACATTGGAAGAAGGATTACCTTGGGCCACACATAAAATACACTAACGATAGCTGATGAGCTGAAAGAAAGGTTGCAACAACATCTCATAATGTTTTAAGAATTTGTTTGGGGCCACATACAAAGTTGTCCTGGGCTGCAAGTTGGACATATGTGCATTAGTGTAAAAGGACACACACACACACACACACACACACACACACACACACCTTACATGGTTAAGTAACCAATGATCATTTAAAAAAAAAAAATGAAAGTAGAGTTTCTAAGCCACAGGGAAACTTGGTTAAAAATCTGGAGATTTAGATTGATCGTGGAAAGTTATATTTAAACATGATTACCATGTTGCCAGTGGGAAGCTCTTCTTAGAATAATCAGATTTGAGAAGGCTAATAATAGAACATTAGATCTGTAGTTGCTTCTGAGTCACTTGGCTGAGGAAGGGAAAGCTTAGGCCACCATGAGGTATAAGGATTGAATGAAAGCCGTTTAAGAACCATAATAAAAAGAAATCACCATTTTCATGATTTCGAGTTCTTTCAATTGCGTTTTTTTTTTCCCCTTCAGTCAATTAAATCATGAAATATGTGGCTTCTTAAAGGATCAGGACTCTTTTATTTGTTTATTATCCTCACTGCTTAGCACAGTTCTAGCACATAGTTGGTGCTCAATACAAGTTTAATGGGTTAAATGAATGAAGGTCCTGGGAGAAGGAAATAGCACAATGAAGAAAATTCTATGTTTATACTATGACAAGAGACCTGGAGCAGCTTTAGGTTTTATATTTCTGCTTCTTAAGGATAGAATCTTGTTGAGATAGGACGTGCACTTACATTTGCAGCCATGTACAAGTGAAACATGGATAGGGCTCAATAAATGGGTTTTACTGTCATCTGTTACTTAAAACAGTTAAGCACATTAATAAAATACTTTCTAATTGTTGCCTCTGTTGTGTCAAAACTGTAGCTAATTTCTTTTCTTTTTAAATCAAATTATTCCTTTGAAAATACCCATAATTTCTCAAGGACCTGAAATGTTCTACTTGTTACCTATTTAATGTCTGGGAAAGATTTTATTTGTTCCAGTTTATTCATTTTCCTAAAGTCATGTACCTTTTATCTCCCTCTTACATGAGATCTCCTTTAAACTATAATAACAAAGCTAAGGAGCCAAATTGAAGATATGTGGTTTAAAAAAAAAAATCTGTATTTTTGACATGCCATAATCTAGCCCAACAAGTACAACTAGCAACCTTGAAGAGAACCACAGCTTTAGGTAATATACAAGTCCTGCTAATATGTGCTAGTTAATATTATGGTATTTCCATAATATTTACTTAGAGGCACATTGGTCAAATAGTCTTTCATTTGACAAATAGTATCTGCTCATCAAAGGCGCTTTTTGGCTTTAGGGATATAAGCTAAGTAAAACAAGAAAGATCTCACTTTCATTCTAAAGCTAGATAGTCAGATAATAAGCAACTAAATAAACAAATGGACGAGATTAATTTCAGATGGTAACTAATGCTGTGAAGGCAATGAAATAGAATGTTTTGATAGAAAGACATATGGGGTCTTCATTTGAATTGGGTAGTCAAGGAAAATTATCTCCAAGTGCATTATTATTTTTTAGCTGAAATCTAGGTACAAAAGACTCAGTCATGGGGAAATCTTTGTAAAGAAAAAAAAAAAACAAGAAAAAGGTAAAGGTCTTAAAATGATAATAAACTTTAAATTTTCAAAAACCAGAAAGATGGCACTTTAATCAAAACCTCAACAGGCTTTTTTTGTAGAAATTGGCAGATAGTTCATATGTAAATGTAAAGGATGCAGAACAGTCCAAAATAACTTTGAGGGAAGTTCAAGTTGCAAGACTTACACTAACTTCAAGGCTAATTATAAAGTCACAGTCTCTAATATTGGTATCAGTATAAAGATAAAAAAAAAAATAGGTTAATGGAACAGAATACAGAGTCCAGAAATAGATTCACTTTTATACGACCAATTGATTTTTATCAAATGTTCAATTCAATATGTAGAGAAATATTGCCTTCCAATATGGCCGATAACCTAGTCTGGGAACCCCCCTGGAGTCACTGACTGGTTCTTCTCCCTGCGCCCTTGTTCCTGCCAACCCTAGCCCACTTGTGGGAAACTGATGATTATTATGGAAATGCTATGCTATAAATTTCTCCACCCTGCCCTTTGTTCAGGGCTCAGACTTTGGAGACGACTCCTCTGAGCATAAAATAAACAACCTGAACTTGCAAGTGCTCCAAGTGCCACTTGGTTTTTCCAACGGGTGAGCCGATATAACCTTCCGCAACATTCAGAAGGTGGATAGAGCCTTTCCGCAACAAATGAAGAAAGGAAAGTCTTTTCAACAAATGTTCCTGGTAAAGATTGGATATCATTAAAAAAAAAGAAAGAGTATTGAGCCATACCTCACACCATATAAAAATTAATTTAAATGGATTAGAGATGTAAATGTAAAGCCTAAAACTCTAAAATTTCTAGACGAAAATATAAGAGAAAATGTTTGTGATCTTGAATATGGCAAATATGTGTCTAAAAAGTACACCAAAAGTATTATGCACAAAAGAAAACTTTGATACACTTGGACTTGGTCATAATAAAGAATTTCTGCATTCAGAAAGACATTGTTAAGAGAATGGTAAGACAAACCATAGCCTGATATATTTCCAAATATCATATCTGAGAAAGGACTTGATCCAAAATATATAAATAAAGAAATCTCAAATGTGAGGAGGAAATAAACAGCTCAATTTTTAAAAATGAGCAAAGAATTTCAACAGACCCCTCTCCACAGAAGATAAGCAGATGGCAAATAAGCATATGAAGAAATATTCAACATCACTAGTCATCAGTCTAATACACATGTATTACAGAGTTTAAAATTTAAAATACTGACTATATCAAGTATTGGTGGAGCAACTAGAACTCTCATTCATTGCTGGTAGAAATGTGAAATGCTATCACCACATTTGAAAACAGTTGGACATGATTTTTAAGTTAAATATATACTGACTATGTGGCGTAGCCATTTACTCCTAGATATTTACCCAAGAGAAATGAAAGCATATGTTTATACAAAAACTTGTATAGACAGCCAAAACCTGAAAGCAACCCAAATGTTCATCAAAGGTGAACTAATATCTTAGACCAAGATTGTGGCTTAGTTCTGTAGCTTGTGAGAAGTGGTTAGTTTTTTGTTTTGTTTTGTTTATACGATGATGGTAGTAATAACAAGATTTGCTGATGTAGTAAATGTGGAGGATAAAAGAAAAAGAGGTTCCAAGGGTGTTATGAGCAGTGAAAAGGATGAATTTATCATTAACTGAGATAGGGAAAATTGTAGGAGAAATAGGCTTTGGGCCTGTGAGAATTAGGAGTTTAGTTTTGGACATGTAAAAAGTTGAGATGCCTGTTAAGACATTCAAGTGGAAATGTCATGTAGGCAGCTCCATATAAAAAGTGTAGAGAGAGCCAGGTTAGAGCTATGAAGCTTGGAGACCTCAGCATGTATAGGACAATAAACTATGGAGGCTGACTGAGATTTAGTCATCGATTTTTTTTTTTTTGCTTTCTGGTATGTGGGTAGCTCCCTGACTGGGAATCGAACCCAGGCTGCAGCGCTGACAGCACCAGCGCCGAAGCCTTAAGCCGCTACACCATCAGGGAACTCTGAGATTTAGAAAGAGATAGAAAAGACAGTCAAGAACTAAACCCAGGGCACTTTGGTGCTTACAGGTGAAATAACCAGCAAAAGAGAATGAGAGGGAGCTGCTGGTTAGTTAGGAGAACAGTATAGCATGTTGCATGCGAGTCTCCACTCTTGTGTGACATCTCCAAGTTTCAATTTCTACAAATGAAAAATGTAGATAACAATTCCTACGTCATATGATTGCCAAAGGCTGAAAAGCAGTAGGATGGGCAAGCATACACCGAGCCTAGACTATCCTCAGTAGATGTTCATTCCTGGCCTTGAGTGAAATTCTGGATAAACGCCAGGTATCTTATCTTCCCTGCCATTTTTTGCCTCTCAGTAATAGATCCCCAAATATGAGTCCTGTAGTTCAACAGTGTCAGCTATGGAAGCAAGAGCCTCATTATTCTTCAATTAGTAGTTATGCGTTTTTCAGTCATAGAGCTCACCATTACTAAGTACTTGTCTTTGCTCCTCCCTCTCATCTTGTTTTGTAAGTGGATTCAGAGTTAAAGAAGGGAGTGATCACTAGAATGGGGATGTAGTGGGTTCAAGGGATAAGAAGTGGTGATGGGTTCTTTTATTTTAACATTTAACTGCTCACCAAATATTTAATTTTAGAGGATTTTTTGGTGCTATGGAAGAGCTATCTGTGTATAAATAGCTGGGTTAAATAGACCTTTCGCTGCAGCTGTTAAAACCTATTGTTGTAGCTAGACACCTTGTAGTGATTCAAGATCATCTGTCTTTGAAGAAAAGTCTATGCTTTCCTTGATGCAAATGTGGGTTATTTTAGCTTTAAAAAAAGAAAGAGGCTTTACTTAGGACTGGTAAAGAAAGTGTTTTCTGAATAAATGAGGGATAGCTGAAATAATACTCAGGCACAATCTCTTGCTTTTATTTCATTTCTTTGCTTTCAACACACACTACTAAATGCTTATTGAAAGAATGAATGGGAAAACCGAATGAATTAATTCATATATATGAATGGATTTTCTATTTTTCTCTGGTCAGAATCCTCCTAAATAACTCTCGGTAAGTTCTGGATTATGCTGGGGTCTACCCTTCACAACAAGAATCACTAAGTAGGAATACTTTTCATAAAGAAGAGAAAAATATCAGAGTAACTCCCAACTTATCTAGTAAGGCAATAAGCAGTCTGTCAGCATCTCACAGGATCCTCTGAACCCAGCATCAGCCTCAAGAGATTCTTTGTCAGGCTCCTATTTCTCTTCTCTGCCTCCATCTCCTAGAACTGGGTTCAAATTATCCATAGCCTTTTTGGAAGGAAGGAACTGGGAAACAATGGAAAAGGAAGGCCCAGGTGCTAGTACTTGAGCACCCAGAGTAGAGCACCTAGAAAAAAGGTTACTTGTAAAATGGATTATAGGAAATGGAACAGTGTATTGCGTAAGCTGAGGCCTAGATTACAACAATGCTCTACAAAGAATTCTCCAAATCATGCATACTTAAAATTTTAAATACCCCAAAAGCCATTTATGTTAGTGAGATTTTACATTTCCATATGTACATGATATAAATGTAGATGTAACTATGTGGATAGATATAAACAATATATAGGAAATACTTAAAAGATATATGTATATATTAAGATATAATTCACATACAAATTGAACACATTTGAAGTGTACCATCTGATACATTTTGACATTTGTATTCATGCATGAAACCATAATCATAATCAAGATAATAGACATATTATACTCCCCAATTTTCTTCTGCCCTTTTGTAATCCCTCTCATTTCCCTCCTTGTCCTCTCATCCCCCAGGCAACAAATGATCTGCTCTCTGTCACGTAGATAAATCTACTTTTTCTAGAATTTTATGTAAATGTAATAATACAGTATGTGCTCTCTCTCTTTTTTTTTTTTGTCCAGCTTCTTTCACTCCGTTTAGTCATTTTGAGGTTCATTATGTTGTATATATCAGGAGTTCATTACTTTTTATTACCAGATGGTGCTCCATTGTATAACTATAGCACAATTTGTTTATCCATTCTCAGCGGAGTAGCCAGAGTGGTTCTTTGAAAATACGAGTTACTTCTCTCCCCAAAACTCTCTAAGATTTTTCATCTCACATACCAATGAAAATCAAAGTCTTTATAAAGTAATACAAGACTTACACGAGCTGGTCTTACTACTTTGCTCACCTCATCTCTTACCACTCTCTTTTGCCCACTTTCTTCAGTCACACTGACCTTGATGTTTCTTGAGCATACCAAGGATATGCATGCCCCCAGGGACTATGCACCTGCTGTTTCCTCTGCCTAGAACGTTCTCTCCTCTGGTAGCCATATGGTCCCCCCTCACTCCCTCCAGTTCACTACTCACATACTGCTCTATCAAAGGTATTTTTCCTCACCACCATAACGTAGCAACTCCTCCCCCTCGTTTTCCTACTATCCCCCTACCTTCCTCAGTTTTCTTTGTTGCATTTCTCGTTATTAGACACACTATACATTTGACTTGTTTTCCTTCTGTCTCTCACCACTACAGCATAAGCTTCATGAGAACAGGGACTTTGTTTTGTTCTAACTGAACATCTAGTATTTACCACAGTGTCAGGCATGGATTAGGTTGAACCATATGAAACCACTATATTTCATAGTTCAAATAGAGTTGAATATCTCATGGATCAATTTAATTAATAGGTTCTCAATAAATACTGGTTTAATCAAAGAATGAATTAAACTTATGGTGATCTAATTTCAAAGCCCTTGTTCTGCCTGTTATACAGTTCTGCTTCTCTGTTAATGAAGTTGCTTTCTGATAAAAATATTTTCTGCTTTTCAGAAGTTCCTTTATTTGTTTAAGTTCATGAAGTTTGGTATACATTTCTGGCATTTGTATCACTGGAAAAAAATAATAAAAGTATTCTTGTGCTTGCTAATTGTTAGGAAATTACCTCCAACAGGTAGAGTTTGTTCTTTGTCCCTTAAGAAAAGCCAGACTGGATGAGTCAGGTCTGAACTCTAAGCAGTGACCCTGAATTCAGCTGCTCGGGTTAGACTCACAGCCTTCATATGAGCTAGGAGCTAGCCATAGCAAGGCACTCCTCTATCAGTTTATGACTCACAGTTTCTTCCTGTGGTAATTTTTAAAATTCACAAGCAAAAAGGTGTTCAACTGAGAGAGTTAACTTCAGTTACACATTGACTTGGAATGAATTGGCCTTCATTTCCATAAAAATCCATCAGGTGCTGTATGTAAGTAACGCTAGCTGCTATAACAGATACACTCCCAAATCTCAGGGGATCCACACCGTACACGTTTGTTTCTCATTCACGTTGCGGAACCATGCAGGGTGACTGGCGAGCGCCCTTCTCATTCTTTACTGAGGGATGCAGACACCTTCCGTTTTGTTGCCCGACCCTCACTTAGCTCTTGAGAATCTTCTTCATTCCTTCAATAGATGAGGAAAGAGAGCAGGGATCCTCTGTGGGAAGGTGTGCATTCTGGGCCCAGGTGTTAGAGTTTTCAGAGAAACAGACCAGAAGACCAGTGGTATGTACTTCCAGTCCGAAAGCCAGCAGGCTCAAGACCCAGGAAAAACCAGAGTTTCAGTTTGAGTCCTAAGGCAAGAAAAAAACCCGACATGCCAACTCACTGTGAGGCAGCAGGAATTCCTTCTTACTCAGCCTTTTGGTTCTATGCAGGCCTTCAGTTGATTGCATGAGCGCCCCCCCAACCCCCAATTAGGAAGGGAAACCTGCTTTATTCAGTCTACTGATCCAAAGGTTCTTCTCACCCCAAAACACCCTCACAGACACGCCCAGAATAATGCTCCACCAAAGGTCTGGGCACCCCATGACCCAGTCAAATTCACATAAAATTAACCATCACAGCTCACAAATGGCACATACAACTCATGCTTGCATAACTTGTGCTCCTATCCCATTGCCCAGAATTAAGTAATATGGCCACTTCACTATAAGAGACATGGGGGGAAAGTCCAACTTGCGTCCGTTAGGACAAGGAGATGACACAGAGTGGCGAGTACTGGCAGACGCTGCCAGACTGCATAGGAGCTTATTTACTCACCAGCGTTTCTCAACTAGATAATTTTGTATGTTTGGAGAAAATACCAATTATTACAATTATTTACAATAAAATTTAAACTGCTGGTTCCTTTCACTGTTACTTCTAAGAAATTCAGCTAGTTATGGAAAACCCCATCCTATTTCTATTTTTGCTAATTTTAAGAACATATTTCATAGTATATTCCACTGCATGTGAAAAAGATATCAGCAATTTTCAAGATAAAACTTATTTTTAAGAACTTTCACAGATTGCATGATTCTGTTTATGTGAGATGTCCAGAACAGGCAAATCTCTAGTGGTTGCCAGCGGCTGAGGGTGGGAAGAAGTGAATGAGGAGTGATTGCTACAAGATTTCTTTTTTGGGTGATGGAAGTGTTCTAAAATTAGTTTATGAGAATAGTTGAACAATTCTTTAAACATACTGGAAATCATTGAATTATACACTTTAAACAGATGAATTTTATGGCATGAAGATTGTATCTCAGTAGCCTTTTTCTCTTACAAATAGAGCTAATCTAGTTCACTGAACTTTCTGACTGAAAAGGATTATCTCTTACACTGTCGGTCAGCCAGTCACCAAGTCAGCATGTCAGTCAATAGACAACCTTTGAGGGCCTCCAGTACTTCCAGCACCATGCTGGGACCTGGAAATAGAAACACAAATAAGACCATGGTCTCTGTCTTCAGGAAGTTCACAGTCTAGTGAAGGAATTGGGCTTGTGTGAAGTGCAATTTGTTATACTTTAGGTTAGCGGTTCTCAACCTGTGGGTCGCGACCCCTTTGGGGGTCGAATGACCCTTTCACAGGGGTCACCTAAGACCATCGGAAAGCACATATCAGATATTTACATTACGATTCATAACAGCAGCAATATTACAGTTATGAAGTAGCAACGAAAATAATTTTATGGGGTCACCACAACATGAGGAACTGTTTTAAAGGGTCACAGCATTAGGAGGGTTGAGAACCACTGCTTTAGGGGCTATAATTTAAGTCAACATAAGGTAGTATAGAGCAGGAGAAGGGTTTCTCATACATAGGTAATATTTAAGGCATTGCATTTTCCACAACTGGTAGAGATTTTCACTTCCTTAATTTTAGGGAGGATTATACTTTTCACATTTGTGCTTAAGTCAAAGTATTTACCTTGTCCATTTATTTTATATTTATCTATTATATTAATTTTATATATTAATTCCACAAACATATGCCAATTAGGTTTTTAGATATTTGGACATGGCCATGTACATGGGGGATTGGGGTCTACCACATAAATTCCATATTTAACTCAGCTTGAGAAAGTCTCAAAGACGTCTTGGAGGAGCAGATACCTGACTTTGGTCTTGAAGCGTAAGTAAGACTCAAGGAGGGGAGTAAAGAGAGAAGAGGATGCATAAAAGCAAAGGAAACAAAATATATTTGGCAAAATTCATCCTTTCTATGTCTCTTTCCATATTAGTTAAGATAAATATTAACTGTTGGAACACATACATCTCCAGAATTTTAGTGGCTTAACATAAGAGCAGTTTTGTTTTTGTTTTTGTTTTCTTACTCATATAAGGTCCAAATGATAGTGCCTGGACCTACGGTTTCATTCAGAGACTTTGCAATATTCAACATGTGGCTGCCAATCTCCCCATGCTGTTGACATCCATCCAGCAAATGGGAAAGAGAGTGGGAGATTTTCCTGCACCAGGCCTGGATGTGGTGTACATCACCTCTGCCTCTCTTCTCTTGGCCAGATCTCTGTTACATAGTCCCATGTAAATATGGGGTGGGGCTCGGGAAATGAATAGGCAGTTATTTCCTAGCAACACAACCACTCTATTCCACAGAAGAAAACATAAATCTTTAGTGGACAGCTTTATTTCTGACATTCTCACTTAAATAGTATACCTTCTGTGTCACAAAGAACTGCATCTATGGATTATTATCACTTTCATCAGTATGCTTGCAAATCAAGTGGATTTCTTGAGAATGACCACAGAGCATTTTCAGATCATCTCTTGAGTAGAAGAGACAAATGTCCATTGTGCAGTTTATTAGATGAAACCTGTTTGGGAATATTTTCCAGGACAAAACTTCACAGTGGTCTGCTTCACCCCATAAAATGCGTATTCCATCTTACAGTGATTTCAGAACTCACTTCTTATCCATCTGAATTCAAACAAACCCAACACCATTGAATGATGCATACCAATTTGAAGACACTTAGAACAAGATCATGATAACATAAGTTCTAATTTTGCTTCCCAAGTTTTTGAACACCACTGAGAACTCAAGGATATTCTTTGTTATCTGGTGCCTTCAGAAGAATTAAAGGGAAGAACTCTTTCCTAAGACATAATGCATTTTGGTTCTCTCTCCTATGTTCCATATATACATGTAGGCTTAGCCCCTCACTCCCATTTTATTACCTTAGATTTCTCTGTGATAAACAATATTCTTTAATTCCTCTAAACCCCTACTGCTGAAAAAAAAATCAGTATTTTCTTGGATTCTCAGCTAGCATTTTGCTCTGTGGCATCAAAATTGCTTTGATAACGTTATGATTCTTATGTGGTATATGAAGGAATTCAATTATTTTGTTTCTATGTTTGCTTTTGCTTTCAATTCAGGTCACAGTAAGAGTAAGTAGGAATGAACTTCCTTCTATGGGGTGCTCTTGTGGGAAATAAACAGACTCAAAATTTAAAATAAGACTTTGCCATTTACTAAGAATTGCTTGGCAGATAGGAATAAAGGAGGGAGAGTGCTCAGACAGACTGGAGATCATCACACCCCAATTTCTTAACACATCAAAATTATAGGTTCTCTTTTATATAGTAATACATCTCAGGACCCCTTCCAAGAATTGCCTTGTGATCATCAAGTGGAGAAATTCTTCATGACAGGTAGGGGAGAAGGGATCTATTAATATAGTAGACTCTCTGTTAATCAGAACCCAAACAACCAACACTCTCAAGCAGCCAGCAAAAAAATGGAAGAAATAATACTACATTTATCCAGCATGGGTGCTGATTAACTAAGAGTCTACTGTATTCATCAAAGAAGGAGATATAGATATAACTAGCCAACTTCAAAAAGGGGTTACAGCATTTATCCAATATCCAAAATATTAAGAAACTATAAAGAGGTCAAATAACTTAACCAAAGAAGTAAAACACTGAAGAACTGTAAAAGGGTCTCAGTATTTATTGAGACTTCAACTTTATTTCTCTACTTATGATATATAGCACAATCTTATCACAGAGGCATTGATTTCTTCACCTGGTCCCTATAGAATGCCAAGCACTGTTTAATGTTTTATGAATGTCTGATTCAAGCATCACAGCAACCCTATGAAGTATGTATTATTATCCTCATTTAAAGATCTTGTATGAGTTTGCTAGGGCTGCCATAACAAAATACCACAGACTGGATACTTTAAACAACAAAAACTAATTTTCTCACAGTTCTGAAAGTGGGAAGTTCAAGATCAAGGTGTTGGTGGGGTTGCTTTCTTGTAAGGCCTTTCTCCTTGGCTTTCAGATGGCCACCCTCTTGCTGCCTCTTCACATGGTCATCCCCCTGAGCATTGGTATCAGTGTATTCCAAATCCTTTTCTTAGAACAGCAATCATATTGGATTACGGCCCACCCTAACAGCCTCATTTGAACTTAGTTACTTCTATACAGGCCCTAACTCCAAATACAGGGGGCTTAGGTACAAGGAGTTGGGGCTTCAACATATGACTTTGGGGAGAACACAGTTCAGCCCATAACTGATGGGGAAACTGAAGGTCAGAGAAATTAATTTTCTTACCTATGGATAATAAGTTGTAAGTGGAAGACCTGAAATTCCAACTCAATTATGTCTATTCTCTAAGCCTCTTTCCATGCTACTGCATTATTGTATCCAGTGTGTAGATAGGTGATTTAATGCCCCAAATTTAATGCTCCAAACCTTCTAGGGAAATTAAATATTCACTCTGAGTTCTCTAACTCTACTCCTATTCATCAAGAACTAATAAACCTCATCCTTTGTTTACCAAGGGCTCACTGTGAACCAATATGGCAAGCATGCTAAATAATTCTGGCACAGAGCGTAAGCATTATTTGTACTCATATTGGTTTGGATCTGCAACAGATTTTTCTCTTAAAAAGTTTACTTCTTAATCAACTAGTTCTCGTGTTCTCATGAAAGCATCATCAAGTTCATTTTAATTATTAAAATGTGTTATTGACATAGGGAGCCATTGTCACCCCAAATCATTTCCTTTCTTGTCATGAAAAATTGCAATTGAAGATGAATTTAGTAAATTAGCTATGTCAGCCTGTGACAGATTGTATTTTGTATGTCAACTATATGATCTTTCCATCTACATACACTCACGGTGTTATATTGACATTTCTCTCATCAAGAGACAGGATTTATATTTCATATGTTTGAATGTGGTACAGCCAGTGACTATAGCAGAAGTGACACTAAGTAACTTCCTAGGCTAGGTTGTAAGATGCAGTGAGGGTTCTTCTTGGTTCACTGAGAGGCTCACTCTTAGAAACTTAGCCACCATGTTGTGAGGAAGTGAAAAAGCCATGTGAAGAAGCCACATGTAGGTTTTCTAGGTGACAACCCCAGTGACATTCCAGTTAAGAGCCAGCATCACCACCAGACATTTGAGTGAGAAAACCTCTGAAATGATTCCAGTCCCAGCCATTGTCCTACTGAAATAGGATGTTTAAGGTATGATTTTATACAGCAAGAGATAACTATAAAAGATTTTAGTGCCTTTGAACCAAAAAGCAGGCAGCAACCAGAAACTAGAGGAGTATTGAAGGACTTCAAGGAGAGTGTTACTGGGAGTTGAAAAGGGCGAGTGTTAGCAGAAGCCTGAAGCACCTTGCATAAAGGGTCAGTGGGAGTTTAAGAGAAAGTACTGGAAATGTGAACAGAAACTGGAGGAGTGGAGACACTTGTAATGTAGTGGAAGGATATCTGACAACAATGGTCCCTGCAGTAACATGGGATATAGTAAATGGACCTAATGATGGCCTTCCTAAGATTTCCAGGTAGGACATGGAAAGTACCACCTCACTCCTTCTTGCTGTCTGTCTATGACAAAATGTGAGAGGACAGAGATAACCAAAAGAATGAACTGTTAAATGCAAAGAAAGCATTTCATCAGAAAACAAAACTGGTTTTTATTCTCAGTCCTCCCTGAAGTCAAATGAATCTAAAATTTAAAAATGGCTTCTGGGTGGAGTTAAAATCCAGAGCACTATCAGGGAAGTGTGGTCTAAGGGCAAATCCCCGGGTACGATTATAAAATCCTTTACGACCTCCAGATGCTCTGAGACGGTGTCTCATTGAAACCTTCCGGCAAGAGGCCCAGGACCCCAAGGTCATGATGTGAGGCTTCCCCACACTGGACACTGAGACTTCTGAAAGTCTTTAAGGGCCTCATAGGGAGTCACACAGTGGCCTCACGGGAAGAAAAAGGAAGGGCTATCTCGAAGGGACTTGAGGGTATGGATTTATCTAATCTTGTCGGTTATAAATTAATAAACACAAACCCCACAATGTTTTTGACATAATTATTCTGATAGAAGCACACCCAGCTTGGAATAAAAAAGACAGAGAGAATACAGTTAGTAAAAGGCCTTTGGGGCCCCTAAGATTTTATGGGCAGAAAATAGGCGTAAGATTTTTCTTATGTAAAAGGGTCATTCAGAGGTAGAAGCCATGAGCCCAGAGAGTCGAACTAATAGCAACAGTGAACAACTCCAGTGCAGTAAGACTGAGATCTAACCAACAAATTGACAACTGGATTTCAGAATTTCAGACCAGTAACTGCAGTGCACACTCCCCTTTCCCTCACTTTGAATGCCAGTGTCTGTAGCCGTTACGTTAAGCCTGTCCCAACATTGTATGTTCAGTGTTTGGAGGGAGAAGGCAAATACATGGACACTTAGTTTATAAGTATTTAGATAGAAAGGAAGGGCATTCAAGGAGTTGTACCCCAGGAACTGCACATGAGGACCCTGGTCCACACCTGGACCTGATTTAGAGGGTGACAGCCTGAATGTCAAGTTGGTCTTGTAATGGGATTAAGACATTAGGTTCTTCTGGGAGGAGTGTGTTTTGCAAAGGGGAGGAATATGAATTGCCATAGACAGAGGGTAAACTTGGACAGATTATATTTTGCAAGAAGGTCTGTGCTATCGCTTCCCTCATGCTCTTCTTATAATGTGAAAAACCTCCTGCTGAGAAGAACGGTCTAGGTTCTCTCTCTTTGTGTCTGGGTGGGGCTGTGACTGGCAAAAGTAGCACTCTGAGACCACTAAGGCCAGGTCATAAAAGGCAGTATAGCTTCTGCCTTGTTCTCCGCTACACTTGCTCTTAGCAGCCAGCTACCATACTGTGATGAAGGCAAGCAGACCCAGACAGGGCACATTGCATTGCCCAGGCCGACTTGACTTCATCCCCAGTGCCATCTCACTGCCATTGCGTGAGAAACCTCAGGTGAGAACCATGTTGTTGAACCTGATCTACAACCAGAATCATGAGAGACAGTAATAAAATATTGTTCAGGCCACCAAGTTTTGGGGGTGATTTGTTACCTAGCAACAAATAACTAGAACACAATCTCTGTATAATATTTTTTCATATTATTTTTAATTAGAAATTTTATAAATCGTTGAGAAACTGCATAATATTATTGCCCACATACTAGGTTGGACAACTGATTTCATGAATTCATCCTAGGAAAAGTGCTACATACCTCATTCCTGAATATCACTGTGGTCACCTTTAAAGTACTCCCCTTGGGAAGCTATGCACCAACTCCAGTGCCTAGTTCACCCTTCAAAGCAATTTTGGAACTCTTTTTCTGGAATGACCATCAGAACCGTCATCATACCTTTCCAAGGTTATGACACCTTACTGCGTTGTTTGTACAGTGCTGCCAATGTGAGTGGCAAGTTTGTGAACTTAACTGTCAGATTTGGGGTACAACAGCAGTTCTGATGGCCATTCCAGAAAAAGAGTTCCAAAATTGCTCTGAAGGGTGGACTAGGCACTGGTGTCACTGCATAGCTTCCCAAGGTGACCGTAGTGATACTCAGCAATGAGGTATGTAGCACTTTTTCTAGGATGAGTTCGTGAAATTAATTGTCTGACCTCGTGTGAGGTAATCCAGAGATATTATGAGGGTCAGTGACAGCATGACATGATAATCAGTGGAATAACAAATACCTTGTAGAAGTATATGAGCAACTTCACACATTTTTTTCCAATTAAAGTTGTACAAAAAAACCAATGTTTTGAAGTAAATCTTCCTCTAGTGCATTATGATAAAGTCACTCCACAAATGATCTTGAGATGGAAGAGATTTATATGTTTTCTCCTTAAGAATGATTATAATCCAAAATCCCTAAATGTATGTGTTTAAATTTGAATGCCAGTTAGTGAAACACAAGAAATTACTTCATTCCTTCCTTCAAATTGTGGTTGCAAAGTACTAATTAAGAGTAATTATTTTCTTTGTTATTGTAGTTCTTTGACCTTGCAGGGAACATTTGGTAAAATGGAATTGATCATGGAATTGTAAGATCATAAAGGAATACTTTGCTCAACCACTTGTAAAACTCTTAGCCTACTAGTGGTTTTCAGAAAGTAATAAAGACACAGACATTAAGAGAGATCTGCTCTGCTTTTACACGCACTCCAACATGGGATCCATAAAGCTGCTTACTGTAAACCTAACCCTGAGATGCCCCCAAACCACGTAATGTCTTGCCTGGCTTTTAATACGTTACTCCTCAGGCACCAACAAAATGGTCTGAAAATAATGTACTGTTCATGTGTCCCTCATCTGTTGTACCTAATATTATGGTGTAACCCCTGGGTTATCTCTGTGAAAATTGGACAACAGTGTCCTTCTCTTATTGCAAACATCTATTGTCACTATATATGGCCAGAACAATATCCTACTGGAATTCACTTATCTCTGCACCCACAGTATTTGGCCTACAGAAGACAATCTTTTATTGAATTAATTATCTCATACTGGTGTCCCTGGATCCTAACTTCTAGTCTTCATCCCAAGTTAGTTGCCTTAGTAGTTCTGACCCAGCTCCTGGCAGCTATTGGCTTTGGTTCCTATTGTGGTATTCTTAGGTGAACATAGATGATCATTGACTCCCCCACAACAAACAGAACACCTGATATCTGGAAGTTTTAATGACACCTATTCTACTATTATTCCCCAAACCCTACTCCTACATACTTGTACAGCTTTGATTAAATCCTCTAATTGTTACCTAATCCTCATTTCACAGCATTCTTGATTCATCCCTCTTCCCTGATAACAGGTCCCAGCATGCCATGTTGCTAGGACCTTTCATTATTCTTTTCAACCAACTGGTTTTAGGTACCTACAGTCAAAGATTTGTTGACTGACTGACTGAATGAATACTGTGCCTCATACTGTGAAGCATTGTGGATAAACACTCAAAGAGTAATTATTGATGTTATGACGCATGGCCCTTTCTCTCAATAGTTTGATAACCAATTATTTTCATTAAATACCTATTTAGATTTATGATAGAAGCTAGAATTGCTAATTTAAAGAAGACATTGACCAGGATCTCAGGAATTCCTGTAGTACTTAGTAGAATAGACACACAAAAAATTATGTTACAATGCAGAAGATATGAAGAGAAAGGTTTTCATAGGATATTAAGAAAACAAAAAGAGGGAGTCCCTAACCGAGCCTGAGAAAGGTGAAACACAAGGCAGACTTCATCTGAGGTCTGTGACTCATGAGCTGAGTCATAACGATGAGAGGAGTTAAACAGTTGATAGTAGGGAAGAAGGGAGCAAACAGAGGGCAGCAGAAACACACAAGCTAGCCTAACTGAAAGCACAGAGACAATAAATAGCATGATACATGGGGAACGCTGCAAATCATTTGATATTGCCAGGACATAAACTGCAAGGCAAGGGGTAGTGGATATTATACCGGAGGAGTAGGCAGGGACGAGATGACAGAAGGACTTGGGCTTTATGCTTTACACCAGTATATTAAAAACTCATTCGAAGACACATTCATTACTTTTTCTGTGTCTATAAATGGACTTATAGGGGTTTTTTTGGACATCTTCAGTAATAATATCTGTGAAAGCATGTGCTTAATGTGCTATTTGATAGATGATTTTTTTGGAATTCACATTAAAATAAACTTTAAAATAACTATCAAATTAAAATGTTCTTACTTGAACCACTTAAAATGATACTACGCACCACTCTGTATGTTTTGGGACTACTTACCTGGGTAACAAGGAATCATTGAACAACTTCAAGTGGTGGAATGATATGATCAGGTTGAATTATAGAAAACAACCCCGCAATAGTCAAGGCAATGGGTTTGCAAGGAGACCCGTTAGGGAACTCTTGTAGTTGCCCAGGCAAGGTATTATGAGGATCTGAATTAGGATACTGGAGGTAGGTGTTACTTCAAGTACTTGTCAGATATCGGGTAAGTGTCTGGATACATTCTAGTTGGAGGTTTGGGAGATGGGAGGAGACAGACAGTAAGCAAGAAACCAAAGGTAAGGAATCTCAGGTAAATGCAATAGGAAGACCATGCATTAGAGAATAACTGGGGGAGGTAAAGGGCAGTGAGGGGTAGGTGGGGTGAGAACTGGAGAGTTTGATTACTTTAAGGATCAAAATAGACCTTTCTGAAGAGATGGCATTTGAGCCAAGACCTCAGTAATGAGAAGGAGCCAATCATGAATAGGAGAGTCAAAAAAAAAAAAATGAATAGGAGAGTCACACCATTGGATTTTAGAAATAGTTGATAAAGTCAGATGGGCTAAGATACCAACTAAGTGAGAGAGAGGTTCAAGATTACCTAATTTTAAGATTATATTTTGTATCAGAACCTCGGTGATCAATATAACTGGGGCTTTTTCTTAGCTTTATGTAGCTCTTACCTCATTTTCACTCCAATGCTTGATCAGTTGGAGAACTTGATTATCTGTTATGTGTGTGAATATTGAAGCATTTTTGATAATTTTACCATTCATTAACCTTTTGATTTACTGCCCAAAATTCTCCACTGAACCATCTTTGTATTTATATTTCAAATCAAACAATGGCCCATTTGTTATCAAGTCCACCCTGGTATCGATCATGTAAAATATGCTTTTTAAAACCATGAACAAAGATTTTGAATTAGTGAATTTAAAAGAAAACTTTTGATGAAAAAAGCTGATTTCATCCCAAATAAATTAATCAAAACCCTGAGTGTTTAGTGCAATTTTATGCTGAATGTATTCAATATTATGTTGGATTGATGAATTCCTTTAGCAGTGTTGGAGACGGCATATCAAAAGCATTTAATTGTGAATGCCATAATTTGCTCAATTGATGCTTCTCTTTTATCTGCTAACCATAGATAATTTTCCCTAAATAAATGCAACCATGAAAATAATATTTAAAACAGGAAAATAAAAATGTATTCGTTTGATGTAAACCAAATACAGAGCAGTCAAAAATTAACTGCCGTAGTGACGAATAGGCCTCTAATACTCCTAAATTCAAATTGCAAAGGTATATAATCTGTTCTTTAGTAGCTATTTCCCAGGTAAGAATTAGGGGATGTATTTTCATAAATAACTTGGGGGTTTTATTTTCAATGTGAAGCTGATTTTAAAGTAATGTTAAAATTGTACTAATTTGTGTATTTTTAATACTTTTCAACAAGCCATTACATAACAACCAATGGCACCTGATTTTTTGCACAGTGAATATAAATTAGTATAAATTTCATTCTCCCCAGGCTAGATTTTATTCCAAAGACAGAGCTTATCATCTCAAAAGGAATTTCCCAATGGATAAGATAATTAACGTAGAGAATATTTGGAAATTTCAACCATCATTTCTTTTTGTATTGAATGAATCCATGCCCTTGACTCTCATAATTGTTTGCACTTCTAAAAAAAGTCAAGCATTTTTTTAATAGTGTTCAAGTTTATTGAGCTATACTGTGTTAATAAATTTGGAATATATGTAATACCAGGAAGGTAGCTGGGCAATGATATAGTAGAAAGAGCTCCAACCTCAGAGTAAGAGAACCTAGGTTTGTGTCCCACTCCTGCTGATTACTTTCGTTGGATTTCTTATACCCCTAAACATTATAATCTACCTTTGTACCTTATTTTCCTCCATTCCCCTCTATGTCTCTCCTAGCAATCAATTATAGGCTACTCAGTTTTCCCCTGCCATCTGGACTTTTTTTCCCCTATAGCTTTGCTTATGTCTGTTTCCTCTGTTTGCAATTATCTATCACTCATATTTGCATATCTAAATCCTACCCATCCTCAAAGGCTCAAATCTTTTCTCAGAGTTTGTTCTTCCTCTGAAGCCCACAAAACTTTATGTATTTCATGTTCCCTGACTGTACTATTCTCGACAAAATGTATATTATTTGATTAATTTTTGTTACTTCAGTGCTTCAGTATGATACACTTGAAAGATTTGGGTGAATGGATCAATCAATGAATAATTTGACAGCCAAAAGAATCTTTATTTTCTTTTTGGTAAAATAAGGGTAAAGTAACTCACAGGTTGTCCTGAATGTTGCATTTAATTAGATATTGTAAATTAATGTCTTCTGTAAATAATTATGCTACAAAAACATAAGATAATTTAATACTGTCATATAAGAGGGGCTAAAGTAGAACCAACTTATCCTAACATAGAGTCAACAGAGAAAATAAATACTAGGAATAAAAGTATTCCTCTGTGTAATGAGTTAGGCTTCAGGAAGTCTGCCTTTGAGTATGAGTGCGGGAAAGTGCATTGTATGGGAAACTTGTTGCGTGGTCAGTTGTGAGCAGCTCTTCCATCTCTGAATCATTAATACCAAACTGGTCTGGATAGTAAGGGTTGACACTTGTCCTTATTAGATGTACATGTCTGAATGTCACCGATTTTGAGTTTTAACTTAGAAAGGACTCCTTCAATCTCCTTTAAATTTGCAGATGCAAAACCCACAGAGCTCCTCAAAGATGCCCTCAAACTGCTCTGAATTTGCTATCTATGTAGAAAATAGTAAAACAACTCACCGTGTGATAAATGATGATATGAAGAAGTCCTCTAAAAATATAATACTGTTTACCCATGCCCACTGATTATACCTCAGCTAAGAAACCAGACAAACCAGGGCCTGAAAATTGGCAGTTTTACTATTTGTATAAGTTAAACAAGTTATTTAACCTCTCAAGCTTTGCCCATCACTGTAAAGTGGAAGTAATAATAACACAGATCTCAGATGGTTGTTATAAGTCTTAAAAAAGATAATGGACTAACCAATGTCACCCCAATAAATTTAATAATAAAAAAAAATAATGGATCTGAAACACTAAATGCAATACTGGGTCTATAATAAAGATCCAGTAAATGTTAGCCATTACTTTCTGCAAATCAGGGACCTTTACAAAGCTGATACTGTAGCCATTTCTCATGCCTCTATCATTTAAACCATATAAGCCTCAGTTTCCTTACCTGTAAAATGGAAATAATAAAACCCACATCAGATGAATGTTTGGAGGAATTAAATGAGATATATATTTGAAAGAGCATTATAGAATTATATGAAAAAGTTCGTAAAAGCAAGAATGCATTTCTCTGGTTCACCTCCTTCTGTGTTGCCTCAGCAATGACTAACAGGTATAAAATAAGGAGGAATAAACCTATATCTGCATGGGAAATTAAAAATGGCTGACATCTACATACGAATAATTCAAGAGTTTGTGCAAGATTGAAGGCAAAGCGAGTAAGATTGAAGGCACATAAGATATATGATTCCCCATATGTGAAGCAGCCACTTATTAAGGTAGTAAAATAGAGAAGACTTAGAAAGTCCAGGGCAAAAATATACAGCGGGCAGTGAGGGCGTATCATTGGATCCTACCAAGTGCTGCTGGGAAGCACAAGTTGGTGTGCCCCAAATTAGCAAGCAGGGGTTAGGTAACAGGCTTGCTTCTGACTTACACTTAGGGGAGACATTGTCACAGTTGGTTTCTAATGAGGACAACTGTTACAGGTAAAGAATGAGGACACTGTCCTAGTTAACTCCTGGCTACTAACCTCAGATACAGAAAAAGAAACATTGGAACAGAGAGAAAACTCCCTCTTGTGACTGCTGTTCATTCTGATCCTCTGTTAACTCAGTAGAACAGTGGTTCTCAATTCTTAGTATGCATCAGAGTCACATGGAATGTTTTTTAAAACATACGAGGGCTGTCCAGAAAGTATACCGCCATGTACTATTAAAAAATAGAGGCATTTATGGCTGGATTTTTTCCAGACAGCATAGTAGACTGGTAGGCCTCACCCCCAGATGTTCTGGAGCAGAGCCTGATAATTTGCATTTCTACTAAGTTACCAGAAGATGCTAATGCTCCTGGTCTGGGGACCACACTTGGAAAACTACTATTCTAGACCTACTCTGCCCTTTACAATAGCCACTGCCACATGCAACTATTTAAAATAAAATTTTAAATTAATAAAGTTATGTGAAATTGGAAATTTAATTCTTGATTTACTCGAGCTACTTTTCAAATACATAATAGCCAAATGTGGCTAGCAGCTCCCATATTGGACAGTACAGATTATAGAGCACTTCTGTCTTCTGTCATCACAGGAAATTCTGTTGAACGGCTGTACTTAAAAAGCAAAACTAGTGAACAGGGCACCATGCATGACGGCAGGAGGCTCATTTGTGCCATGTGAATGGAGGCCCCTGGAATTGTGCAATATGGCAGACCTCACAGTTTATCCACGTTTTTCCATTCTCACTTCCTATAGATCCTAAATATAGAAAGAACTCCCTCGGTCTCTATTGGAACTCATCTCAGTTCTCCAAAGTGGACGGGCCAAACCTTCCTCTGCAAGAGTGAGCAAGTAGAAAAATAATTAGATGTATTACCTTATACTTCAAAAAAAGAAGCTTGTTCTGAAGATTCAAAACAATGTCACCCTGTGAAATAAAATTACTCTTAAGAAAGAGGAGTTTTCTAAACTCCTAATGTCAAAATGGATCTCAACCATATTTGGCAGACTAATGCTGTGGGAAACTAGAATGAGCAGTTAGGAAGAGTTAAAGTTATAAAATCATAATGGCTTCAGTTGAATAATACTCATGTCAAATTCAAAACTGTAATGGAGGTAAAAATACATAGATCATAAGAAACCCAAGTTAATAAAGTAAAAGAGTATGAAGACATTCAGTAGGCAGAAGACATGTATAGAGAAAGAAAAATCATAAAAAAAGATATAGCATAGGGGAAAAATCCAAGAGATCCAACATGCATATGATATAGGAATTTCAGAAATAAGAGCATAACAATTTTTAAAAGGCATCAATAAAAGAAAAAAATAGAAGAAAACTTTCCTGAGCTAAAGAAATTCTTAAATAATAAACCACAGATGATTTATTGAATATAGGTAAAATTTTTGAAAGAAGCAAACTTATACTGGAAATTTTGGAATTTCATTAATTTCAAGGATAAGGAAAAATTCCCATAAGAATTTAGGTAGACATTATCAAAACAAAACAGGTTACCCACAAAGGGATAAAACAATCCGAAACCAGACACTCCTCAACTCTAAGCACCCAAAAGGCAATGGAGAAGAGTCTGTAGAATTTTTAGAGAGATGGGTTAGGACTCCAGATCAAGCATTATATGCCCAGCCAAGGTATGCAATATCATAGGAAGTTAAGTCAGTTTCAGATGTGTGTTTTAGAAAACACCCTACCCTTTTGAAATGATTGCTCAAAGATATAGTTCAGTTGATTAAGGGATGAATAATTTTTAAAAATCTCAAGAATGGGCAAGGAAAATATCAGTATTAAAGATTGTGTAATGTAAAATGAAACTAATGACACATAGAATGTATTTTCAAATAATTATTTTCAATGTGATTTTAAAACTTAACATAGATGTTAAAATATTTGAAAAGAGAAGATATAAAATAGAGAATAATATAGTACAGACACTATCTAAAACCCCAGATTATTTTAATATAAATTGGGAAGGATGGGGGAGTTTGGGGGAAGTGAGATAAATATGCTAATTTTCTCATTTTGAGAATGCAAAATGGTTTAGCACAGTCAAGAGCATAATTACCTGATTCATATGCTGCTCTACCAATTAGTGGCTCTGCAACCTTGGGGAATTATTTAACATTTCTAAGCATTAAGCCCCTCACCTACAGAATGGGAATGCCATAATACCCCAGAGTTGTGTGAGAGGGAAATCAGATAATGCATGTAAAGTACTTAGCACCAATAAGCACTCAGTAAATATTAACTATTAACTGATAAAGAGAGAAATCAAAAGATACTCTTGATAAACAGAGGAAATAGATCTGAAGATGTTTTGTAATGACTAAAAGCATACACACACACACACACACACACACACACACGCACACCCTCTCCAAATCATTATAAAAGACTATATGTACCCTATAAAAAGAAACAAGATCAAATATATTAGTTATTTGAATATGTCAGAGATTAATACTATTGAGCCATTAAAGTAAACATGCTCTCATTGTTTAGGTGATATTTATGTAAGTTAAAAAAAATACACAGAGTGAACACAGTTTTGTTGGGGAAAACCGTATTTGCTTAGAAAAAAAGACTGAAAACATATACACACATATACATAAACGCTAATAATAATCATTGCTAGGTGTTGGAATTATGGGTGTCCTTTCCTTCTGTATTTTGACTGTCTATAATAAACATATTAATAAAAATAAAAAATTTTATTTATAAATAGCTTTTTTATTAACCACTATTAACATTTAGGTGAATATTACTCTAGAAGTTTTCTTCACATGCAAATATGTATATATTGAATTTATTCATTCATTTATCGATTTGCCTACTATATGTTCCAGGCTTTATTCTAATCTCTGGATAGAGCAGTTAAAAAAAATAAAAATAAAAAATAAAATCTCAACCCTCCTCTTAGAACTTAGTTGGGGCGTGAGGAGCAGCATAAATAGGTAAAACATGTATTTTTTGATATTGATAGGAAGCATGCAGAAAGTAGAAAGCTGGTGGGGTGATAAGGATTGGTGGTCGCCATTTTAAATAGGGGGATTGTGGAGGCCTCATTGAGAAGACAATGAAGTAAGGCCTCACTGGTGATAGACACTTAAAGAGTGTCTCAGAGGGGGCCGTGTGGCTTCTTAAGGGAAGCCAGCCCCAGGTAGAGAGAAGTGCAAAGGTGAGTCAGGCAGCAGAATGCTCATTGCTCTGGAGAAGCTACAGGGAAGCAAGGTGGCAGCGAGCTGTAAATTAGGTGAAGAGGAGGACTAGCAGCTTAGGAGACAGAACTGGGGGCAGAACTGCCTAAGGCCGAGAGATCACTTATGGCCTCGTAGACAATTTTAAGGGTTTTGGATTTAACCCAGAGAGAAGTAAGTTTCCAGTGGAGAGATTTGAGCAGAGGTGTGGTATGATCTGACTTAGTTTTACTAGGATCACTCTGGCTGAGAGACTATTGCAATGATCCAAGGGAAAGATGGTGGGTAATAAATAGTCAAGTTGTAGGTATATTTTAAAGGTAAAGCCACCAGGATTCCCTGCAGGATTGCAGGTAGAAGGTGTAAAAGAAAATGAGGCGTAAGAATGACTCGAAGGGATCTGGGTATACAAGTCTGGAGTTAAGGGGAGAAGTCAGATTGAAAATAGAAACCTGGGCATTGTCTTTGTTCAGGTAATGTTTTAGGCCTTGAGACTGAATGAGGCCAGCAACAAAATAAATGTAAACAGAGAAGGAAAAGGTCTTCCTATGCCATGCCGGAGACACTTCAATACTTAGCCACTGGGGAGAGGAGCGAGCAAAGGAGAAGGAGCAGCCTGGGAGGTAGCATGAAAACCAGAGGAGTGTGGTGTCTTGGGAGCTAAGTGCAAGTGTTTCATGTAGGAGGGTTGATAATCTGTATTAATTTTACAGCTGGCAATCAAGTAGATTGAGGATTAAGGAATCATTGGTAAGGTATGTTTCAAGGGAGCAATATGGAGCAAACTCTACTGGGAGTGGATTTATGAGGTTAGGAGAGAAATGAGAATTTGCTCCTCTTCTGCAGAGCTGGAACACTGCTTTCCAGATGTTCTTACTTTAAGTTCCTATTTCTCTTTCTGTGTTAGAGTGGTGAAAACTGCAATTTGATTGCATTTCATTTTTTCCTGTCCATGGAAAATTACATGATGCCACCAACCTGAAAAATGTGGTGAGGCATTTTGTTAAATGAACATGCCATTTTCCAACACTTAGCTAAAGTGGATCTCTCCTGCTTTCATAACTACGAGAAACCCAAACAGAAAGAAAGACCCTTTGCTTAGGCTACCTGACTGCTATTTCTGCAATGCCTTCTTCAATTCAGTCCAGGGATCATGTGAAAGATAGCAATAAATGATCAATTTGCTAGACCATTTTTACATACATTTGAAGCGCATCTAGTTCTTAGGTCTGGATCAGATGGGAATATTAACAGAGTTGAGCATACTACAGTCATCATCTCATTGTTGCCATGGCTATAGCACCAAACCTTTATAGAGAGTTTTTATTTTACATGAAATAGTAAAATAAAAACCCTCTATGGTAACAACATTACTGGTTACCATAGCAATAGCAGTGTTGATTTAAAACATAACTCACTAGACAATTTATCTTTAACATTTCTGTATATTTTCTGTGGTGTGTCTTATTAATAGGATCACACTTTTGATGACTCTTCTCCTCTTTTGAAATGAGACCTCTCTTGGGATGCATGTGACAAAAATCTAGGCTGCTGATTGCTTAGAAAAATAGAAAATTTACAAGATACATGTGGATGCATTACATTCCCAGAGCTTTTAATGAAGGTGTTAGGGTGACTTTAAGTTCAAATTCAGGGTAGAGCTTTTGAAAACTGAGTGATTATTCATTTTAGAGTAATTAAATATAACTTCTATCCTTTTTATATTGCAAAATTCCTTAGTTTTTTTATTTAAAGATTATAGGTTATAGATCTATTTGTTTGTTTGTTTGTTTCATTTCTCCACTGCAGTTCTTCATTTCACTTTCATAACCAGTTAGGAGAGGATAAGAACAAAGTGTTTTTAAAATGTTCTAAGGACCAACATATTTGAAAACAATAGACTTGAGTTAAAGGGGTTCTTTCCTCTCTTCCCCCCAAAACAGACTCTTCTGTTTGGCAAAATACAGATGGATACAGTGACCACAGTATTGCAAAGAAATACATTTTGGTAAGAGAGAAACAAAACCTCTTGGTTCCAAATGTATTCACTATAGACCATTTATTCTTCTGGCTCTAGGCTATGGGAATTAACTCCTAGCACAGAACTCTCTTTGAAATCCCTAACTCCCTAGGGAGTCAGAGATAGATGAGAAACTGCCCCTATGAACTTGGCTTATACATGGGAAACAAAGAAGTTAGTGGTTGAGGGTGTAAGAGAAAAGGCATGTGGGAAGGGTGAATGTAGCTAGCTTCCTTTGCTTGCAACAGGAGCTTCTTTCAATGCGAAGCGCATGCCAAGAGAGATCAGGCACTCTACCAAAAAGATACAATAATTTAGTAATACATTCTGCCCAGGCAGTTTAGCAGCTGGAAACGAGGGAGCCTTGGGATTTGCTATAAATGGTGGGGAAATTGGCCGATATCCTCTCTCCTGTACCAGTCAAAGGGTGCAAGAGAAAAGATTATAAATGTTTGAAATCAGAGCCAACCAGCATGGCCTGTTCTGATCGGAGAGCTGCCAAGACTCCAGCATTCTCTGGCTTCTGCATTAAATGCTGAGTTTGGCAAAGCGTGGGGCTAATGGGGCAGGAAACAACAGACTTCACCTGGATGCATTTTCTGAAAGGCAAATGCTTATTTTAAGTTTTTAGGGGAGGGAATTTTATTACATGTTGTAGCCAATGCCATACAGCATCTAAGCATAGCAACCACCTTCGGGCTAATTATGCAATCAGAAAAAATACCCAGAGGTTACTGCTGATGCCTGAAAAGGGACCCACTGGGGAGTTTTCAGACTCCATTATACTCATACAGGACACCCAGGTGGACAGCATGTTGTGCTGATGGCGTAGGAAATTCTGGGGTAAGCCACGAGCACAAAGCCTTGGAATGGAAAAAGGCAGATTTTGCACTAGCCATTCTGGCTTTGCACTAGCATTTACTGGCTATGTGCCTCCTCTTCATCTTAAAAGTCATAATGCAGTAGTCTCTCCTTATTTGTAGGGGATGTATTCCATCCAGGCCCCCCAGTGGCTGCCTGAAACCATATGTAGGGCCAAACCCTGTATTATTAAGCTACGTTTTCTCCTATCCATACATACTTACGATAAATTTAATTTAGAGATTAAGCAATCTCCCAGATTGATGATTTGTTTTGACCTTAGATCTTAGCAACCTCACCATATGATTTCTTTTTCCTTTCCTTATTAAGTTAAGAACTTTCACCTTTTCACTGAAGGAAAGCATGTTACAGCTTCTCTTTTGCATATCCCAATTGCCATCATCACTACTTTTGTAGTTTGGTGCCATTATTAAGTATAATTAGGGTTGCATAAATGCAGGGACTATGATTCCACCGCAGTCAATCTGATAACCAAGATAGATATCAAGATTAATAGGTGAGTAGCTTATACAGCACTGATACCCTGGACAAGGGGCTGGCTTTCACAACCTGGGCAGGATGGAGTGGAATGGCCTGAGATTTTATTACACTACTCAGAACAGTGCACAATCTAACACTTATGAGTTGTTTATTTCTGGAATTTTCCATTTATATTTTCAGACCATGGAAAGTGAAACCACAGATAAGGGAGGGCTACTGTAATACATACTTTAGAGACTTATGTGACAATTAAATGAGCTAGAATGACCTTGAACATATAGAAGACACACAATAAATGTTGGTTTTCCTTAGCAAGTATGGAATCTTAGCCTTTGCAACTTGTGAAATAAATCCCTTTCCAGGGAGTTTGCATTTACTTAAATTTACATATCTTTGGAAACTTTAATTGATTTGTAATCTTAGGGAATTAAGGAATATAAATTCTATATAGTTGCCTCTTGGGTCATTACTATTTGTTTGACTCGAACTTCTATCTGAACTCGTAAGTAAGCTGGAAAGACATACTTAATATTTGGATATAAATGGACATACTGGCTGGAACACATGACCTCCATGACTAGGAAACCGAAGCAGACAAATAAACTGTAAGTCCATATAATTTACATTACAGATTTTAAAAAGTAGCGTTTTTCCCAAATTTTTCTGATAAGATCCAGCCCTTCTTTAAAAACTTGTTGATAGTATATATTATCAAAATTCAGCTCTTTGTTCTCTTCAGGTAATCTAGAATTTAAATCCAAAACACACTCTATGATTAATTTGCATATTATCTTTTTTCCTTAATATCGTAGATAAAATGCTTTAAAAATTACTATACCTCTATGAATTTCATTTGTGTCCTTTATAAATATACATTTTAGAGGGATCTAATTTATAAAGGATTTACTTTATTTGAATCCATAATTACAGTAAGCTTGTTCTTCATTTACATAATTCTCAATATAATTTATTGATTTGTATATTTCATCATTAATTACAAAGTACTAACAGGCATGACAAGCAATTTATTATTAACTACTTATTTAGTAGTGTAGAAATCATTTAAAGAGTCATATTAAAAACTTTTGAGTCCTAATAAACTGGGTTTATTTAAAAATGAAAGTATTTATGAATGTACATTTTAACAACAAAAATATTTTCCTACAAAGTATTGTGGCAGACTAGGGACTCTGAGAGGTTTCTGCAGAACAAATATGTCTGAATAGGACATGTTCTTTGAGACTTTGCCTGCTCCGACAAACTTTGCTCTCTACAAATAGCATGTTAGAAGACAAGAGAGTCAATTTTACTGAATACAGATGTCAATGACAGCGCTGCTATTTGGACATAGTACCTTGGTTCAGTGGCAATTGGGAGGCTGAATCAAAACTATTCAGCAAATCTGAAAGCAAATATGTATCTTCTGTGGAGGAAACCTTCTTTGCTCATATCAACAAATTTCTATAGATTAAAATTGGGGTGACAATAAATGATTTCTTACCACTTTGAAA
The DNA here is from genome assembly GCA_004026885.1 of Lyroderma lyra. Lineage (NCBI taxonomy): Eukaryota > Metazoa > Chordata > Mammalia > Chiroptera > Megadermatidae > Lyroderma > Lyroderma lyra. The sequence goes on along the minus strand of PVJL010003699.1, from coordinate 105,037 downwards.
AGCAATCCACTGTAAGCTAACAGCAAAAATATCAAATATATATTTAGTTATCGATGACTATAGATATTGTTACTGAAAATAGAAAATAAAGCAGTTAAATACATAAAATATTTAAAGAAATAAAATGCCCAATCATGAAGATGAGTAAAAACAAGGACTATCAGTAAATAATAGGAAAATTTGAAAAATAAATGCCATTTCTAAATATGAAAAATATAACACTTGAAATTACTTTTAAATTTTTAAATGAACAGATAAACAGCAGATTAGGCAGAGATAAAGAGAGCATTGGTGAATTGGAAAATTAATCGAAAGAAATTATCCAGAGAATAGCACAGAGAGCCTGAGGCAAAAACTATGGAAGATGTGAAGTAATATGACAAATGGAATAAGAAGCTTAATCCTCATCTAAGCAGAGATTCAGGGCAAAATAATTAAGAATATATAGGAGAGGAAATTTTTTGATGGATAACAGCTGAAATTTTTTCATAACTGATAAAAACATGAATTCACACATCTAGGAAACACCCCATAATCCAAACAGGATAAATAAAGAGAAATCACACTGAGACACATAATTGTGACATTGAAAGATATAAAGGAGATTTTCAAAGCAGGTGGGAAAATGATGAATTACCTACCACAGAAGCACAGGTAAAATGAGAGCAGACATATCAAAGAAATGATAGGAGCCAAAAAGAGTAAAATAGTATCTTCAAAGTGTGAGAGAAAATGACCATTAGACTAAATTGTGACCTTTAAAAAAACCCTAATTTTAATAAATGAAAGTAAAATATAAAGACATTTATAATTGAAAACCTGCAAGTATTTACCACCAAAAGACTTTTTCCAAGAGAACATTCTCAAGGATTACTTCAGGCCAAATGATCTCAGGCCATTCTGAGGAAGGAATAGTGAATAAATAAGATGGTAAATATGTATGTGACTTCAAATAAAAGTAGTCAATAAAATAACATTTGATTTGGAAAACTAACAAACAGAATGAAAACAGTGACAACAGAATTTATTTATTAGAGAAAGAATAATTAAATTTAAAATGATCCAAAATCTTAAAATTGTTCAGAAAGAGGGTAGATAAGATAATGTTTTGCTTTAGACTTGCTAAATTAAAAATATATGGTAAAATTTTAAGGGTATCTAAAGAATAAAAATGAATTATAAATTCCAAGCCATAGAGAAGAAAACAATAAAATAAGAAAGGAAAAACATGGGAATAGAGGCTAAAAAGTAGTATTAAAGGTAAATAGATATCAAAATGTAAAATAATGGAATCCAGTCTAAATATAAATAAATCATAAATATAAGGTGATGGAAAGAGAAGTCACATTAGGTGGTGAACTTATTATACATCAAGCTGACAATGCACTGTAGAACTGTATGCCTGAAACCTATGTAATCCTTGCTAACAGATGTCACCCCAATAAGTCTAACAATAAAAATGAATTTAAAAAAAAAAAAGCAAAAAAAAAATGTAAATCATCAAAGTAAACACAAATCAACTAAACTCATCAGTTAGAGGAAGAGATGGCTAGATGGTAGGAAAACAAATTCCAACCTTATGTTCGTTAGTATAGACTATCTGTAGCTAAGGACATGTGCGCCTGCGCGCGCACACGTAAAGATGAAAGAAGTTGTACCGGAGAAATGGGCTAGCTATATCAGTATCAAGCCAAATAAACTTTAACGGTAAAGGCATTACCAGAATAGAGAGAGTCAGTTCACCAGGAAATGTAAAACTTCTAAACATGTATGCATTTAAAATATATATATGCATCATATAATGTACTTATGTTCAATGGAACTACATAGAGAAAAATCAGTCCACTAAAGCTGTGAGATTTCAACATACTTTACTCAATTAATAGAATTTTTAAGAGCTCAATTAATAAATTTAATAAAATGAATAGAGCTTTGTGCCCAACAATTAGATAAAAATTTATCTTTACTTGGCTATAAACAAGTTTTAATGTGTCAAAGACTCAGATTCATACACACTACATTTTCTGACAATTCAATTAAGTTAAATTAAAGATCCCCATATTTATTTCTATAAATTGGTAAAACATATACACATTTCTAATTAACTCATGAAAAATGCATTAGTATGCAGCATAATTCTAACTTAAAATGTTTAGAATTAAACAAAAATGTAAATATTAGATATCAAATATGGTGAAAGCAGCATAAAGCGAAATTTCAGAAATTTTAAATCCTTATATTAGAGAAGAAGAAATGCTGAAAACTAATGAGCTAAAAGTAAATTTAAGAAACTGTATAAGAAATTATAGAAGACACCCCAAAAAACAGGAACACAGAAATGGTAAAGAACAGAAATGAACAAAACTGAAAACTAATTTACAAGGTCAGAAGTGGAGTATTTTACTTAAAAATGGATGTGCTATCTAGTAAAAATAGTAAAGAAAAAGGGGGAAATGTGAAAATAAATTATGTTAGTGATGATAAGGAATGTAACTATAGACACATGAAAAGATTCAAAAGATAATAAGAAAAAACTATGAACAACCTTGTGCCAACAAGTTTTAATACCAACAGAAATGGGGAAATGCTTTTCTCTTTGTAATTAATAAATATTTTGTGGGGAATTGATTTGAAATTATTTAAATTTCCCTTTCCTAATCAAACTTTTAAATCATTCATTTATTTATATTTTTGTGGGCTTGTGTTTCTTATTTTATTCAATGGATTATAATCTGTTAGTGACTGTTATTATTTTGTTCCTAAAATTGTCCTCAGTTTAACAGTTGGAACCCTTTGAGACTGGCTTCCCCATCCTCATGACATGCCTCGTCATTCTTTGAGCACTTCCTTGCTTTCTGTCACAAGGTGCTCCAGGCTCATCTTGCACTTGCCCTGAACTGGCCCTGATGTCAATCATTTCTCAATGGATCCCTCTTTCTTTTAGTGGAAAATATATTTAGTGGCCAAAATCTGGGCTTTATTTATTGCTATGAAAGTGTTAATTTCCCAGGCCCTCTTAGTGGATAGAGTTAGGTAAATACACACGCACGCGCGCGCACACACACACACACACACACACAAATACATATTTATATCTATATTTGTTTCTGTCTATCTTAAAAACATTGATCTCCAGTTCCAATCCAACATCACACGGTTTACTCTAGTTTTCTCCCTCATCATATTTATAAATGCCACTTTAAGCAATGAGAAATTTGGCTCCCGTTAACCTTAATGTAGTTGCTTATTTGATCAACCCCTCTGTAAGTAACCAGTTTGCCATATCCACTGCCACCTCCTCCCTACTCAGATATCTTTCTCAGCGTGACTGCAATTTGATTCCCATGAGGAGACTTGAGAAGATTAATTATTAATGCTATATTATTGCCATGTTCTGTTTATCAGAAGCACCAGGTGATGTTTTAAAAGTGGAAATCAGATGTAAACCCTACCTCTACCTTTATCTCTGACCTCATCTCCAACATTCTACCCACCTGTAATGGTTAATTTCATGTCAACTTAACTGGGCCATGGGTTATGTGCCCAAATATTATTCTAGGTGTTTCTATAATGGTGTTTATGGATGAGATTAACATTTAAATTGGTAGACTGAGTAAAGCCAGTTTCCCTCGCTAATATGGGTGGACCTCTTCCCGTCAGCTGAAGGCCTGAATACAACCAAAAGGCTGAACCTCACCCTGAACAAGAGAGAATTTTTCTTCCTGACACTCTTTGAACTGGGGTATTAGTTTTCTTCCTGCCTGTGGACTCAACCTGAAACGTCTTGAGCCAGTCTGACTTCATACTAGAACTACACCATCATTTCTTCTGGTTCTCAGGCCTTTGGATTCACATTGCAACTGTGCCTTCCTTTCTCTTAGTATCTCTCAGACCTTTGGGTTCAGACTGGAATCTCTTTCTCTCTCTCTCTCTCTCTCTCTCTCTCTCTCTCTCTCTTTCTCTGAAGAACTAGGGCACGTATCACCACCTTCTCATCCCTCTGTTGTAGTTACACTAGCCTTCAGAATAGCCTCATGTTTTTCATACCTTCTTCCCTCTGCCTGCAATAACAATTCCTATCTCATTACTTTGTTTTATTGTCTTCATAGAACTTACCGTCATCAGAAATTACACTATTTTTTATTTGCCCACAACTGTTTCCTTCACTGGAATGTTACCATCCTGAGGGTAGGGCATTGCTTTGGCACCTAGGACAGTGCCTATACACAGAAGGCATTTTATACCTATTAGTGAAATGAATTTAGAATTTCTACTAATACCAACATTAGTGCTAGAATCCCTGAAAATGGAGAAAGTTTTTTTATTTTTCCGAAGAGGAATGCAATGACCCAATAGAAAAAGTTATGATCTATAATAAATCACTTGTTTTCCATAATTTGTTTTCATCTTAACATGGAATTGTGGGTTTTATCGTTATTCAGGTATTTTTATGGGGAATAAAGATCTGGGGCAAAGATGGGCAAAAAGAGATTGAACTGCTTACTCACTCTGACATTTCTTTGAAATGCTAATGATGCTTTGAATAACTATCCGACTGGAATTCACACATATTTTGTTTTGTACCTTGGCATGAAATATCCACTTATCAAAAGAGAAGTGTGAAACTAAGTGAGACAAGTTATGAAAACAGTTTAATCTATACACTTTTCCTCAGTTTCATCTAAAGATACAGTAAGAGAATGCAAAATTCCTTTCCAAAGTATACTTTTAAAAATATATAAGCAGAAACAAAAGAGTAAATTCCATATGTTTACCATGTCAAAATAAGTCTGTTTTGAGTGCCTAATACAAGCAAGTACCACTGTCTTTTGTTATAAAAACAAACCCTCCAGATTAAAAATTGTTGTTGTAATAATAGAAACATATATTTAATGTGTACTATGCCACAGGCATTGTTCTAACTGCTTTACTTCTATTATTTCATTCAGTCTTCACAACACTTATAGATATATACTGTTGCTATCATCGTTTCCAGAAAATATAAACATTACTAGAATGTATTTTGAAAAATGTATCACTTCTTCTTTAAAACTTGGGCTACAGAATGAATCGGTTATCTATTGCTACATGTCAAACTACCAACATTTAATGGCTTCAAATAACAATCATTTGTTGAGATCATGATTCTGGCGGGTGTTTTCTTCGGGTCTGGGCCAGTCTCTGTTGATCTTGGCTGGACTTACTCAAACATCTGTGGTCAGCAGGCTGGTTGGCTGGGGTGGCATGGCCCTGGATGGCCTCACTTGCATGTGCAGAAGCTCATCAGCAGTTGCGCAGTGAATCTTTGCTGCAAGCATGTTTGCCACTTAACTAATTGACCATCAGGCAATTCACTATAAAAGATACAATAACAAAAAATAAAAGAGGGATATTAAAAAAGACATAATAAAAAATGAAAAAATTAATAAATTTAAAAGACTATCGAGAAAAATGGAAAATGGAAGTTTTTTGTTCATCGTATTATACATTTATTATTAGTAGAAGTATTTTGCTTATTGATTTGCTTCTTCCTCGTTCGGCATTGTACCTTTTTTCTTTTTTGCTAAAATTCTTCCTTTATTAAGAGAAGTGTCAGTTTCCAACTAAAGAATTGATAATGAATGCTCTAAAAGACAGGTGTGAATTAGTAGTCACCCCTTTCATATTTGCTTGGTAAATATAAAAAGCTTGGTAAACTTTTGGTTTTAACAGGTGGGAGGGATGATTGTGTTCACCAAAGAATTTGCAAAATCTGGTATTTTATCATTTTCTAGCATGGTATGCAATCCAGATTTACATATTGCTTTGCCATCTGGCTTTATGCATTGTCTTCATCCACTGGTTTAAGACTACCATGGCTACTCATCCAAGTATCTAGACCATTATGAGGGGTAAGATTTATATACTATGAAAATGGGAGTACTGAAAGAACTTCATTGATGGAGAATAAAACCAAACTGGCAAAATACATTAAGTCTGTCAAATGTAAACCAAGCTGTAAACCAGAGTTATTTTAACTTTCACGGCAAAATTGACTTAAGGCCAATTAGTTGTGTGACAATGATATTTGTGGCAGACATGCTTGTGGCAAAGATTTTATGGGGAAACTACCCAGAACCATGTGGAAGTTTGCTGCCTATCGCCCAAGGTAATGGAGGTGGCTGGTGTATTGACCACACCTTTTTATTTTGTTTTATTTATTTATTTCTGATGCTTTGGTATCTTGGGACCTTGCTAACTCTAGAGGGGCTGCTCCTCCTAGAGCTAGCTAATTCTTAGAGATATTATAATAAATAACTGGTCTGCAACATGCATTGCAAACCAGCCAATCCTGAGCCATATCCCAACAATATCCTTTTTCAGGCTCTCACACTCTGAGCATCATCCTCTTCTCTAATCACACTGTCCCTATGCCTTAGCCAGCTGAAATGATTCGAAGTGACCAATCCTAAATCTGCTTGCCCTGCTTCACCCACTTTTTCCCATAGAAACCACAATAAAGGCTGATACCTTACGTTTTCCCTTCACTCATTCTGCCTTCTGACCAATCCTGGTGCTTCTTTGTGTGTTCCTCCTACCCCCACCTCATCGTGGCATACCTGCTTCCTCCTCTTGGGATCTATGGCAATCTATCTTTCCAATGGCAATTGTCTCCTGCTCTGTTAGTTACTTCACACTTGAAAATTCATAAAGCCTACAATTTCAAACAGTTGGGTAATGTATCATTTCATCATCCAGCAGGCCATCCTAGTTTGTTCACATGACAGCAAGGTTCCAAGATAGCAAGAGAATAGGCCCTAATGCACGAGTGCTTTTCAAGTCTCCTCTTCTATCATGGTTACTGTTGTCCCATTTCCCAAAGCAAGGCACATGGCCAAACCCGGATCATCTGGGAGGAATGGATATAGGGTACAGTGTGGCTGCAGGAAACCATTGCAGATTGGGGCAATCCCTGCAAATCAATCCCCTAAATAGGCATTTCATTTCAAATTCTCATTGTCTTTGACTTGAGTCATCCCTAGCATTAGGCAAATAAGCAAATGTTATTTGCCTTTTCATACCTCTTAGCAAAAATGTTACCAACTAAAAACTATTATTCAAAAGACTAATCTTATAAGCTAACTAAACTCTTAGGAAATGCCTGCTTGTGACTACAGGATTTGAACAGCATATAGCATTTTGTGATTATGATTATAGTTATTTGGGTCAAACCACAGAGAGGGTGATAACTTAATAATAATAGTCACAGAAAATGTTAAATAATTTTATGCCCCTAGAACTCTCATTATCGTGAACACGGTCAGGAACCTCTTGACTGAGATTTGTAAAATCTATTTCCCACAATAGGCTGATTCTTTTCAATTTTCCTTTCACACTCAAACTCTTTAGTATTCTTCATCAACTCCCAAAATAAAATTCTGAACTTATTTCAGAATGTTTTTTTCCTTTTACATTATTTAACCTTTACTGTTATTCCATACCAACAGACTTATGTTGTAAAGCACTATGTGGAGCCAAGTAGCCTAGGAAGAAAAAAGAAAAAAGAAGAAATGAATCAGAACAGAATACCTCGTTTTATTTCCTCTTGAAGCAGAAAAAGAATTGCTTTTAGTCCACTTATCCCAAATTCCAGAAACAGGAGAAACAAGTCTCTCCTCACAAAGGGTCTACTTGATCTACCTTGAACCCTAGATTATTCTGTCCTCTCACTAGTGGTATATTTTCTAGGACAATGGGTATGGGAATCCGATAGACGTTAATCTGAATCACCACTTAACCATTTACTAGCTGGGGAAACTCCAGAATTTATGTTGTCTAAGTGCTAATTTTCCTTTTTTTTTTTTTTTTTTTTTTTTTTTTTTTTTTTTTTTTTTTTTTTTTTTTTTTTTTTTTTTTTTTTTTTTTTTTTTTTTTTTTTTTTTTTTTTTTTTTTTTTTTTTTTTTTTTTTTTTTTTTTTTTTTTTTTTTTTGGTTCCCTGAGCGGAGATCGAACCCAGACTGCAGCAGTGAAAGCACCGAAGCCTAGCCACTACACTACCAGGGAACCCCCTAATTTTGACTTCTAAAAATAAGCTACCCATATACCAAAAAGCAAAAAAAATAAAAAATAAAAAATAAATCTGTAATAGCCCATAAACTCTAGCCTTTCATGGGAGTCCAAGCTGCCTCGCCTCCCGCCCCACCCAGTAGTCTGTTTCAAGCAGGGTCTCCGTTGGGAGGGGAGGACAAAGCAGTTTTGTCAAGGACACGGTATTGCCGTGTTAGAAAGGGCCAGGGTTCTCTGTGGGAAGATAAAGTGGTGATAATGGTACGGGATGGGTGCAAATTGTTTCTCTTTTAGGCTGTTGTCTCGTGGACCTCCCTTCCTATCATTCTTTCATCTCAAGATACCAGTCCGATAGGTCTGGGCAGCAGACGTTGGCTGTTTGGAAAAGCCAAACCAGAATTAGCATGAGGTCCGGGAATATGCAAAGCCAGGAGCAAACCTGCTTCTGTCAGCTCCAAGGGAGAGAACAGGACAGGGACCTGGGACCAAATGTCAACAAAGAAAGTCAGTTTGCCTGTAGCGACCTCTGGGCAAATACCTACTATGGTTGCCAACTTGTGTAAATATATGAATTCAATATTTTGGCCCTATCTATCGGAAAATCACTGTTAATTATTTCACAGGATTGTTATGAGGATCAAACGAGATTATGTAAATATAACCCCTAATTCAGCGCCTAGTAAATAGCACACACCTGTTAAATGTTACTTGTTAATTTATAAAAAATAAATCGTTGTTTGGGGTTTGTAATAATAACTAAAGTGTGAGTCAGCCAGTGAGCTTTGGATTTATCATTGTTATTTACCACATTGACTACACAGTATTTGATTTTTTTTCACAAAATTGGGTTATGGGCTTATTGGGTGATTTAACTTTGATTGTGACAAATACTAAGCTATGTGAATTAAAATGACTAATCAAAAAAGTGACTTCCTTTGCTAAGTTCTCTGGCAAAGTTTTTACATAATATATCTTTTTAAGACAAATTAGGTCATAAAAAATCATGGCATATTTTAAATCTCAGAGAACATTTATGTTTTATCTTAGAAAAAAATATAAAGCAGTAGAAATGATCAGTCGATTTTGGTTTCTTTTCTGCATTACATTTTGAAAGACCTGAAAAAAATTAAGAAATAACTAACATTATTTCAGGGAAGAAAGAAAAAGATAGTTTTGTGTTAATAGCTCAACATCAGTTTCTTATAAATATCACTTTTTAGTGATATTGGATTGCATTGTTTGCTTGTGTTGAGCTAAACAAGTCCTTTTTCTCTAAATTATATAATCTGTGCAGAATTAATTTTATATTAAAGTAACACTATTAGGATTATTAACCCTAAATTACTTCTAATTATACTTGTTTTCAAGAGTGTGTTTTTTAATTTATTTGCTGGGTAAAGGACAGAGGGATGTCATTATGCATGATTTTGATTTACCCGCCTGATGTCTTACTAAACAATGACTTATTCATTGGGAGGGTTGGGATGTACATGTCCCACTTTAAGAAAACCCAGTTTTGCTATCCAATATAAAACAGCTCCTATCGACAAGGGAGGAGGGTACACAATTACTCATTTAATACCCAATTCATACCTCTGAAATTGGGCACCCTATGGTATCCAATTTCCCTCCCCCCCCCCCGCCCTCCTCTCTCCCTCCTCTCTTTCTCTCTCCTATTTTATACGCAGCACTGTAAGTCCATGGATTATCATTGTGTAGCAATAAATCAAATGTCTGGATATTGCACAAGTTTGCAAGGGCACTGCTATTGCATCAGGGCCTTTGGAGTCCTTTATAAACTAGCATCCTGACATCCTTCCTCTCTTTTGCAGATGACCTCTCTCAACAGGAGGACAGTGATCCCCCAAAAGAATATGATCCTGGACAATTTGCAGGCCTTCTCCATGGATCCTCACCAGCCTGCGAGTCCCCTGAAAATCCATTCCATCTCTATGGAAAAAGGGGTGAATGTGGAAAAGGACAAGATAAAGTCAGTTTGGCAAATAGTCCTTTGCCTTTTAAGCAGTCTCCAATAGAAAATAACCCAGAACCTTTGGTAAAGAAAATTAAACCCAAAGTGGTCAGTAGAACAATTTTTCACAAAAAAAGCAACCAACTTGAAAACCATACCATTGTTGGCACAAGAACATCTCGGAGTGGATCTCGGAATGGGGACCAGTGGATTGTGAATGCAGGAGGATTTGTGGAGAGAGCCTGCACCCTGGGGAGAATAAGGTCATTGCCAAAAGCCCTGATTGACATGCATTTATCAAAAAATGTGTCTAAATCGGATTCTGATCTCATTGCCTACCCTTCAAATGAGAAAACACCAAGAGTGAACTGGAGTGAATCTTCACCTGCTGAACACAGTTCTAAAAGGAATTCTGAAAGAACACCATCCTTCACTTCTGAATGGGAAGAAGTAAGTCTTGTTCTTTTTTATCTAAGGTTTGGGGGAAGGATTTTTCAGCTGTTTAAGTCATTCAGGGGAAAAAAAATTAATTGCATGTAGCTCCAAGTGGAAGGAAAAGGCTCTAGGGGTAACACATGATAATTTCACAGCAAGTGTAAAAACAAACAATTTCACACATGTGGGGAAATCTATTGTTTCCAAAGAAATTTATGTCAAGCAGAAGTAATAACTAGCTATGAGGTACGACACAATGTTCACATTATTCCCTTCCAAGCACTGCAGCTGACAGATTGAGAGAAATCTTTGTATTTTTGCTGCCCTGTATCATATTGCTACTTGCTAAACTCTTTGTTAGCTTGGTCTTTCTTTATAGTATCTTACAGTTTCAGAAGGTCTTATAATCTTACAATAACTACAAATCACTTAATATTTTCATTTTCCAAGTGTCAGAGAGACATTAAAGAAAGAAATGTGTTGGGGTCAGTTATCACCAATTTAAGCTCTACTTGAAAACGAAGTCTTTAATTTTGTAGAGTTTCTCAGACTGTAAGTGCCCTTGTGAGGTTATGAAATATTATCCTTTGTCCCTAACGAGGACTGCATCACAAAAATAATGTTTCTTGTTTTTTCTTCTTCAAAGAATGGACCAGTCTCCCATGACATTTCATTCTAACATGTGACATTTTGTCTCTCGAAAGACTGTGCCAATTGGAATGGGTTTTGAAACACAGTAGGATACTATAGTATTCTGAGAGCCAGCATGGAAATGGTTCTGATGTTGACATTCTGAATTGAGATGTTTGGGGGAAATCACTCAATGGTTTTGGGTGAACAAAAATGAGACTTTTATCTAATGTCCATTGTCCTTTCTAAAACCTGCTGTCTTACTGGTGCTGCTCAGATGTTAAGAAAGGGGATTAAACCATAAATGGCTAAAGCTTAGACTTGGGCATTTCTTCCTATAAATCCCATAATACTGGATTGACAGTTTGTTCCAGTCTATTTCTTGTATTTATTAAATCTGTGAATAACATCCATAATCCTTTTCAGAATGAGGCAGGATTCATTAATATTTGACTTGTCCTTTAGAATTACGTTGTTTCCATGCCTACATTCTTGTGATTGCATGTCACACATCAACTTGTGGCTGGCCAAACCACTTAGTAAGAACTGGTTCCAATGGCCTTGCCCACAAACTGAAACCCACTCCTTCACCAGTCAGGTGAGACGCATGCCCTAGAGGATGGATATCGTCACATGAACTTTTTCTCAGCTCCTTTCCCCTACTGAGTTGAAAGAATACACAATTCTTAACTTATTGACGCATGTAGGTCCAAAGTTCCTTTTAGGAAATACAAAGAAAAGGCAAATTGATTTTGAAAGTTTGAGAAAGAGAAATGCAATTTATATTTTTAATAGCCATTCAAAAGTTGTCTGCTTCCCTTAACCCTTTCTCCATCAGTCTCTTAATTGTGGTATTGCAATGGTGATAATATCAAGAATATATGCTTCTGACACTTAGAAGTTTAAAATGCAGAGCTAAAATTAAATGACATCATTCATTTATATGGTTTTTGTTTCTCACAGATTGACAAAATAATGAATTCCATAGATGTTGGAATTAACAGTGAACTTGAAGAAATGAATGGTGAGACCACAAGTAAGGAAACCTCTCCTCTATATTGTAGTAAAATAAATGTGCTCAAGAGCTAGGTAGAAAATGATAGGCATCTTTAGATAATTTCTTGTTTTGTCATAACAGTAGCTATTAATGATTTCCTTCTACTCATATCAAACAACTATGACCTCTAAACAACATCAGTTCTAAGTATATTGATTTAGCACATGGAGAGATTTTTTTCCCATGTATTATTTTACTATACTCATTAACATTAATGGAGTCTCGACTTTATGTAGAGCTAATTGTGAAGCACTTCAAAGTGTTGTCAACTACGATGATTTAATACACTGCTATTCCTCATTCAGTTAAATATCCCATTTATTCTGGCCAAAGTGAATAATTTCCAAGTTGTAAGCTCCAATATGGCAAGAATATGTGTTAACTCATCTTTATGTATCCCAGAATACCTAGCAGTGTCTCAGAAATTGTCGGTTTTGTAATTACCACTTAATATATTACCCTTACAAAATATTGTTTTCTTCCCTGCAATTAATGAAGGTAGAAGGCCATTCGAAACTTGCTTTGAAGACTTTTTGCTTAATACCGATGCAATCATCAAATGCCAGATAGCTAAACTCAAAAACAGCAGTAATATTCATAGCAAAGAAACTGCTTTTCTGGAAAAAGTCCAAAGACCTGACTCCAGTTCTCCCCTGACATTAAGTAGTGGTGTAACTGTAGATTAAATAGGTCTATAGAATTTGGACTTAAGACAGGTGATTGCTAAACTCCCAGAACAACTCATGTTTAAGTTAACAGTGATAGTTGATGTTTCTCTATAGACAATTAGATTAAGATCTTTGTGAGAGAAGCCTAAATATGTGATAGGGTGTACAGTCATGGATCTTTGTGGACCTTGAATTAGTCACCAGGGCCTTTTAAACAACAGCCCAAGTGACTCTTCCGTACAGGTAAGCTGGAGAATAGCTCTCTTGTGGTGCGCTGGGCCTTGGTGGATAAGAAGTAGCATTGAAATCTGGGGTTGCTGTTACTGAATGGAATATTCAGGTCTACATGAGACCCTTGCAGGAGCACCTCTCTCATTTCTCATGTGCTGGGATAAGTAAGAACTCAACATTCATGTTAGCAACATGTTAATTAAGTGATAATTTTTTAAAAGGTTAAGCAGTTATTTTTTATGAAATGTCTATTTGTTTTAGATTTTACAAACTGAAAAGTTATGAAAAAGTACCAAAATCCTGGGCATATGTTTAGTGACACAAGTATGAAATTAGTTCTGTGGTAACTTGTATGGCCAGGTCTCTTACTTAGAAATGCTAATAAACATTGAAGACTTTTCTAGTATCCGAAGAACTAGCCTAGGAATGTATGTTGCCACATAATTCTTATAGACATGCTTACAGAATAATTTCAAGATAGCTGTAGGAGTGCAGATTTTTGATTGATATAAGGGTAAGAATTTATTTTCTTATCAGTAGGAAAGTCCCTGATACTGAGAATGTTCAAGCAGAGACCTTTCTCTGTTGGAAGACTTAGGTGACCTTGAACATTAACATTCTAAACTTCTTCAAGCAGATAGTACCATAAAATAGCAAAAATGTTATAAACATGATTACAATGTAAATGATAGTAAATGTTAAAAATGCCACTCAGGCAAAGCTGCTTGGGAAGGGCATTTTAGTGGTAAACTAATCTACAGATTATTGTCCCTTAATTCTCCTGTTTCTACTTCTCATGCCGCCATTACCCAGTCTTTATTTACTATTTTTCTACAGTGATCATAAAACCAAAAGTAGAGACTCAGTTCTCAAAGCATTATCACTAGTAACAAAGACTGCTACCTTAAGTTTCATCTCCTAATTAGACATTTAATTATGCACTGAGTGGTTGACCACAACACGTGGCATTCCAACTGGACATTCGCCCATTTGTGATTTATAGCTTTACTGGGCTGTAAGCTTTTTTCTCTTGAGACTGGATAGAACTAGAGAGCTGATAACCCCCCAAAGATGACATTCCACAAATAATGTATCTGGTACTGAGTATGGTTGGGAAATCATGTGATGAAATTAAAAGTCAGACCAACATGAATTCGGATCTCTGCTCTGCTATTTACTAAGCAATTCACTCAGTTTCCCCATCGAAAGAAATGGGCATATGAATATAAGGTGATGATAGAGACATGTAGGCATGTATTAACATTTCAGCTCTCCCCTTCCCCTACCATGAGGGAGATGCGTTTGACACTGTGGGCACATTAAGATAAAAACACATCAGCCCTTTGTTTAAGAACTTCATGATGTTAGCAAGTCTCTTAGGCTGCATTGCTGTATTCCCTGGCATTGTGGTGTGCCAGTCAGGTAGTACCACATGACAGTAGGTACTAAAAGAGAGCATAAAACTTCAGGGTACCCTGGCAAAGGAAAGAGAAACTAAATCTAGAATGTATTGATTTAAATGGTCTACTCTAAATTATTTTTTGGAAATCTGCATATACACTTTTTGCTTGATGATGGCGAAGACGTGCAATGAAATTCATGGGAAGTACATTTAGAATGAGCAAGAAAAAGAAATAACTCCTTTACCTTGGATGTCTTGTCAGTGTCCAGAATTTTGCTTTGGGAGGCCACTGAGCCAAGCACTATGCCTGGCTTTAACAGAGCTACATATTCTGTGAGCATTTATGATGTTTGTTGCTAAAAACCTCAGAAGATAATTAGGAGAATGAAGTGGTAAGCAGTGGAGATGCATGAAGGATCAAGGATTAGCATTAAATTTTCCACACTCTTGCCCATTTTGTTTTAGTGTTTTTGTTTGCTCTTCTCCAAATCTGCATCTTTGCAACTTCAAGTATTTTGTAAACAAAATATTAATTGGGCCAGGAAGGGATTTGGAACACTCATCTTCATTCCTATAAATATGAACCAGCTCAAAGTTTGAACAGTCTCTGTGAAACGTACAACCAGTTCCACTCAAAAAACATTTTCCTCTTTTTTTAAATTTCTTCCATTACATAGTAGTTTGAAACTCATCCAGCAACCTCAAGTATCCAGAACTAAGACAGAAATAAAAGTAAATAAAATACAAAATTTATTTTAGGTCGGTGCCTTAGATTCGCATGCAGAATAATATTAACACATAATTTTCACAAAAATAACTTCCAGTTTCCCACTTGAAATCAGATTTAAATATCAAACAAATCATCATTGGCAGTAGGATTCAATTACATCGCATGCCTCATATTATGTAGAACATCCTCTTTTTTTTGGTGATGCTGGATATGTAATGTGATAGTACATTGTACATCATCAAGTACTCCCATGTATAGGATATTTTTTCAGACAATAGGTTTTGAACTTACATAGACTTGGCTTAAAATCCTAGCTTTGCTTTGTCATCTCTTTGATGTCAAGTCCTCACCTGTAAATTCAGATTTTTCACAATCACTTCAGAAAACTGCTGCAAGATTAAATTATGCACTTGTAGTACTATAGCCTAGAATGTACCAGGTGATAGATAAATACACATATAAATGTCCTTGCTTCTTATCCAAGCATGCATGACTGACTGTCTTTCCAATTAGAGTGTATGGCGCACAGGAAATTACTTGGGAAACCTTGCTGTCTTTTTGATTGGTTGAGGATTATAGTTAAGAGATAACTACTCATACTTTAAGTTGCTTTCATGTGGGGTCTTTCTTGAAGTTTTATTTTTTGACTATTGTATCACAAGGAAAAACTTTCAAGTTAGAAAACTTTCCGTGTTCTTTGGAACTACTTCAAATTGTCACTCTTTCTAAGAATCAGTTTAATATCTTCTTGATGAGAATGAAGATCACTTAAGTGAAGTGGAGGCAATAATCAGCAAATACACACAGTGATCAAGTGCCCAGACTTTTCAATACAGAAGTGGTAGATAATCTTATAAACACCTTCCTATTTCTAAACTGGCTCTAATAATCTTCTGTTACACTAAACAGACTTAAATATATAAACTGTATTAGATTTATCTCAAGTACATGAATATAAAAAGGTAGTATTTAGTTAAAAATAGTATTTAGTTATTATTTAAGGCTGAGATTGCTTTTCTTATACTTAAGGTTAAATTGTATTCAAGGAGAA
This sequence comes from Lyroderma lyra, assembly GCA_004026885.1. Classification (NCBI taxonomy): domain Eukaryota; kingdom Metazoa; phylum Chordata; class Mammalia; order Chiroptera; family Megadermatidae; genus Lyroderma; species Lyroderma lyra. Next base: position 88,814 of record PVJL010003699.1, on the reverse strand, counting down.
ATATTCTAGAATCTTATCTTTTTAAAATTTTACTTTTGCTAATACATGAATTCCAGCTAGATTTTAATTATAAATGAAAATTATTAAGATGAATTTGTAAAGGGTTTTATCATTGGCTATACTGTCTGTATTGTATAAATCATAATTCTTAAGCCATTTGCAGGAAAATACATAGCTCTGAAAACAGTAGCCAATGTGAAGCCCACAACCCCTCTCTAAGCTTTTGTTCCTCTTCCTCCAAGAGTTTGAGGGCCAGGTTGTAGCTCACAGGCGCTCGTAGCTATAGAGACCCTCCATGAAGAGTTTCAAGGAATTTAGAAACTCACTAAGACAGAGTAAGTGTTCTCTCTCCTCCTGGTCTCAGCCCCACCTTCTCCTTGGTCTGCAGAACAGTTAGAGCTCACATGGCCCTTTTCTCAAAGAGAGGCTCTTCTTTCTGGGTGACTAAAGCAGACTTCTTCACAGCTCCGGAAGCTTCTCCTCCCGATGTCTTGCTTGCTCCCAGGCTTCTGACATTTGCTCACAGAGTCCTAAATCAGCATCAGGAGGTACTTTGCCACTGACTCAGCTGATAGCTGACCTCCTGCTGAGACTGCTGATGGGAACATCATTCCTCAAACTCTAGAACACTTTTTTAAAAATGTATTTACAATTTCCCAAAGTTACTCTGTTAGAGAAACTAAGAGGAAAGAAGCTGAAATTTATTCCATTCTTACTGTGTGTCAGATGCTGTGCAATTTATTCCTGTGAACATTTTTGCATTCAGTTCTCAAAATAACTCAGTGAGGTGTTATTATACCCACTTTATAGATGAAGAAAGGCTCAAAAAATGTTAGGTAACTTATCTAAGTCAACTGCTTCAAATGTAGATTTTCTTCCTCCTGAAGTCTGTACATGTTTCAAAAAAGTACACTGCCTACACAGAACCATAGAAGCCAGCTCTTCGCTTCTTTCTCTTTTGTTCAAATCACACTCATGTGCACTGAGGGGAGACATCCAAGGGTGTTTAGGTGTAGAACTTCCTCTTAGCAAAACCCACTATTGGTATGGAAGACTTTTGCTCAGTCCCCACAGCACAGTCCACATAGTCATATACTTAAATGAATCACAGTTCTAAATATCTTCTACCTTGCAAAAGTGAATGCATAAATGATAATCGTGACCTGAGTTTCACTTATTTTTCAGAGGAAGAATTTCTTTACCTCCAGTAATAATCTTTTTCTCTGTGACCTCTTAAATTGCACATAAAAGCCCTCCTGTGAAATGCTTTGCAACAGGCATAACTTTTTTTTTATTTATTTTTACAGCACTATTTTTAATAGAACCAACTGGGAAAGGTGGATAGGAGAATATGTTAGCACACAAGCACACTATCTTGTCTAAATCAAGAGGGACTTATTTTTATTATTATTTTATATAATACTTCACTGAGTGACTTACTTTTTTAGATAGATTAAATCCAAGAAATCCCTTATTAATAGAATAGCTGTATAGAAATGTGAGTTGCAATAGTCATTAGGGTAGCATGGATCTTTATCAAGAGATAGTGTTTAATCAACCAAATAATGATGTGCTTAGCACAAGAGACACTAAAATTTATTTAACACCATTCTTTCCAAATATGTAATCATTAAAAACTAAAATAACCTATATAATTCAAGGGTTGTTCAGAAGAAATCCAGCCATAAGTGCCTCTATTTTTCATATTACATGGCTAGATACTTTCTGGACAGCCCTTGTATATTTTTATTCATTAGAATATGGCTGAGTTTGTCTGGTTTTGAAATTACAAGTAATATTCATAAGTGAAATTAGGTTTCCCTTAAATATGAAATAGTTGAGTATCATTCTGTGGCCTAATATTTGCCTATGATGTATATCAGTAGTTAGAACTGGTACATTGTTTTCAGTTCAACAAGATATTTAACTTCTAGATGAGGTATAGAGAAATTAGCAAGGACAGTCTTTCATTTGTACTGGAATACTTTCTATAACATCTTTCATGCATGATCAATGAACATCAACAGCATCTGCTTCCATAGTTCCCATGATGATAAACTCACTACTTCCAGAGACAATATGTTCTGTCACTGGGAAGCTCCAATTGTTAAAAAACTATATTTTTGAAGCAAAATATGTACATACCTACACAGAAATATGTGTGAATACCCACTCTAACAGCTACCAGTAGTAGGACCTTGGGGAAATCATTTCATCAATCAAAACCTCACTCCTTCATACAAAAAGCAGCTATAATATCTAACTCCCCCCAATATCATTGGGAAATCTAATGAATTACTACATGAGAAAGTAGTTAGCCCCATTCCTGGTACACAGTAGACCATAATATGTGACATCTCCCTTCTTTGACTTCTTTTTTCCCTCCGACCCATTTTTTTTCTTAAAATAATTTACAAAGAAACAAAGGAAGGATAACAGCTCATTATTTCAAATATATATATCTTAAGAATGTAATATTTCCAACAGACTATACCTGGACATTCAACATTCAACCGGAAACAGTTGCAATGAGTCTTCTTTGTAGACACTTTAAAAATACTAGTTGAATGACTTCTGTATAAATGTCAGTGCATTTTACAAAGTCCACCATTAATGAACGCATACCAGTGAGAGTGAAAGCTAAAAATAATTAAGAATAATTTGAAATACTAGTATATATAATAGACCTTCATAAGTTATGGATCATCATAATGATTGTTTTTAGGTATAAATTTGTTTTCCCAAAATACAAATAATTAAGTGATAAATATAGATTACTTACCTATGAGAAAAACTGTAACATCTATGATACACTATTCTGATAACAAAGGCTGCTCATCTACTAGTATTTTTAATACTCAAGTATAAATGTCTAGAACATAGGAAATTAAATGTTTTAGACAATTAAAAACAATAGTTTTTAGGTATGTCACTCATAGGAATGTATCATAAGGAAGCAACAGGACAGATAAAAAAAGTGTATGTAAAAATGCATATTTCAACATTGTTTACGATCATTTAAAAAATAGAATTAAATCAAATGACTATTAATAGAAAATTTGTAAAATGAATTATTATAATTTCCTATGATGAAATGTTAACTATCTAATTAAAAGTGAAATTATATGCGTATTTATTCTCATGGAAATATAGCCATAATACAGAGCCCGGCAGAAGTAATGCCCTTTTTAAAGTAATATAATAAACGGGCATGTTGTCTTAGTAACCTTAGTAACCTTGTGGTCCAGGTTTTATGTTCATAAAAAAGAGGCATTATTTGTGCCGGGCCCTGTATATTTATGAAAGAAGTAGATAAAGTAAATTATAGTCCCATTTTTTAACGCACATGCATGAAAAAGATCTGGAAGGACAGATGCAAAAAGATTAACTGTGGATATCTCTGGATAAGATTATCAGTGATTTTTATTCTCTACTCTCCTAAATGTCCTGAGATTTTTACAGTGAGTGTACATTACTTTTATTTTCATTGTCTATACTATTCAATTAAAAATATATATGCCGGGGGTGAGAGAGGAGGGGGGGAAGCTAAATATAAGGTGATGGAAAGAGAACTCACATTAGGTGGTGAACTTATGCTGACAATGCACTGTGGAGTTGTATGCCTGAAACCTATGTAATCCTTGCTAACAGATGTCACCCCAATAAGTCTAACAATAAAAATGAATAATATATATATATGTATGCCAATTTAGTAAACAAATTTATGTTTATATAGACACATATATACAAACATATATGTAAACATAAAACATATGTGAAACATAAAATGTCATTGCCATCAGTGTTGCTAGTTGAAGGCTTGCCCAATGAAGACTGTTAATGAATACATGATTAAGTCTTTTTGTCAGATTTGAGTTAACATAGGTGTGCTTCAGTGGTTTCAGAAAAGAGATTCATTTAACTTGTCATTAGTTTTATTTTTTTATTTTACTGCAAACACTTTTTTTTTGTTTGTTTGTTTTTTGTTTTTTGGAGCATGTGGGTAGTTCCCTGGCAGGGAATCAAACAGCGTTGACAGCGCCAGCACTGAAGCCTTCCTTAAGCCCCTACACCACCAGGGAACTCCCTGCAAACACTTTTAAATAACTACACAAATTTTTAAAATATTCATGACCTTGATCAAAATGATTTTTTTCTGTTGTCTGTATTCTGGTCTGCATGCACATTCTAGGGAATTTATAGTCTTTATCTATGTGCACCTTCAATTTTTACAGAATAATAATTTTATAGAATTTTGCAATCTTTATTTTCACCTACCATTTGACGAAATTGTATTATATTGCATTTTTGTCTTCTTTTTTTATTCTTCCTGTGAATAGCCAATGTTAGCCTGGTGTATATACTTTCACTCTTTTCTTCAATTTCATACAATCAAACGGATGGGAGATAGATGATTGATGATAGACAGATGATACCTAGCTAGCTAGATAGATAAATAGATAGATGTAATTTAGAAACATGAAATCATACTATATGCATTTCTCTCCAACATGTTCTTCTTATTTAACAATAAATCATAGCTTTACCTTGCTTTTATAATCAGTAAAGTAAATAACCTGTGAAACAAAATTGCATTCTTGAAGTTCATCCTCAGAGAGGAAAAGGGCTCAAATTTGATGCTACTCCCACCTCTGCACTAGCTTGCTATGTGATTTGGAAAACACCACCTCGCAGTGAACCTCAGTTTTCTTATTTGAAAGTGAAAAGGTGGGACTAGGTGCTTTCCAACTCTAGAGTTCTATGACTCATACTTTTATCATTCGTTTTATGGGTTATGCTTTGGCAGAAATGTCCTTCTTTAAAGCTTTCCACTTCTTAATTTCTTAAGGACAAACGACCAATAAATCTCAAGGATGTGTATTTTGACTAGGTTCTTCTAGGAATGCTGCCAGATACTCATTTTACAATGCCTTTTAAATATATTAATATAATAACTGCATAACTTAATTGCTATATGTCTGTAAGATAGATACGTTCTTTGTTTTTATATGCAAAACTGACTTTCTCCTAAGCATCTCAGCTCTCTTAATAAATCTTGTCTTATGCAGACTTGTCAGAGGCTTAAATGACTGAGATCGTGTGCACTTTAGTGATGTGAATGGGAATAAATGCAGAATTTCTGATACAGTAGCTTCTCCCTGATCCACAAGGCCAGTTCTATCCGAGGTTTCAGATAGAACCACCCCCCATATACACTGATCTTTCTATGTATACATGCCTATGATTAAGTTAAATGTATAAATTAGACACAGTAGGAGGTTAGCAGCAATAGCTAATAATAAAACAGAGCACTATAGCAATTTACTGTAATAAAAGCTATGTAAATGTAGTCACTCCTTTCAGGGGATCCCTTGCTGAAGTCTTCATATAGGCTCAGTGCTTTCTGGCTCAACACATTGCCAGTCGTCTTCTACCCACAAACTTAATGTCTTTTCCATGTTAACTAAGCACTTACCATGCACTGTGGCCCTAATTTTTGTCGCTTGAGGTGCAACAGCAAAACTAGCAAAAATTTATTCTTCCTTCTCCACAGTTGCACAGATGGAAGATTTGTTCTTACTCAATCTTAGCAACGTCAGCCTACGATTATTTTTCTTTCCTTATTAAGTCAGGAACTTTTACCTTTTCACTTAAAGGAAGCACTTTATGGCTTCTCTTCGGCATACCCAAATTACCAACGTCAGTACGCTTGCATTCTGGGGCCATTATTAAGTAAAATAATGGCGACTTTGAACACAAACACTGTGAGGCCTTGACAGTTGATCTGATAACCCAGATGGCTGGCTATTAAGTGACTAATATAGAGGATGGAGATGCTGGATGAAGGGATGAGTCACGTACTGGGTGGGACAAAGAGGAGGGAGAGAGATTTCATCACACTACTCAGAACAGTGCGCAATTTTAAACTCATGAATTGTTTATTTGGGGAATTTTCCATGTGATATTTTTTGGACCACGGATCTGTGGAAGGTGGAACTGCAGGAAAGAGTGGACTACAGTAGTGTATTTAGCCTGCTGCTTGAATCCACTAAGCTTCTAATAAGAATTTTTATGGCCAAAAAAAAAAAGTTGTTAGCTATCCAGTGGCGTATGTTTTTCACTAGGTTGCACTGATCCAGTGCTCACAGTTGCCCATTTCTTACCCACTGACTTGGCTTAACTAAACTGTGTTCAGGCATCTCCCCTCTTCTGGGGCCGCAGAACCTGAGCTTGCCCCTAGACCTGAGCAATTGCTAAAAGACTGAACGTCTACCCTTAACGGTTCACTTCAAATCAGCTGACCCCACAGAGAACCACTTCCTTTATACCACCCTGCTCTAGCTGTCTGTTCAGCACCTGCTTCCTGCATTTCCCCCCAAAGTTCCTATAGGGCTGCTTCTCCCTCCCTATAAAAGAAAAGCTTTTTTCTGTTTGACTTTAAGATGGCTACCAGCCTTGAGGGAGGAGCATTCTCCCTATTGTTGTCTTTTTAAGTCTTGTCCTTGCCTAGGTCTGGGTTTGTTTTTATTTGACAGTACTAAAAATTTCCTTAGGTCCATTTTGGCTTAACTTCTAACTTCTCAGCCAGTTCTCTTTGCTTTTTCTAGTCTTAATCAGACTGTAAAGGGCATTTCCCCCAGTGTGGTTCCCCAAAGACTACAAACTAACTGATTTTCTTTATTTTTTTATTTTTTATTTTTTTGCTTTTTGGTATGTGGGTAGCTCCCTGGCTGGGAATCCAACCCAGGCCGTAGCGCTGACAGCGCCAGCGCCGAAGCCTTAAGCCACTACACCATCAGGGAACTCCCCTGATTTTCTTTGGGTAGCTATTGTTGTGAAAAATGTGTGCAGGCATTTATGTGTATATGTGTATATGACATGTGGATTATATTCCTATAATAATCAGCATTGTATGTGACATAATTATAGATATGAGATACATACAGATTGATTTCTGTATCAGCCAAGAATTTCCATAGAAAATTCTACTGTTATCCCTTTGTATCACACCGAATATGCATCATTATAAAATGTAAGTGAAATACTAAGGCTCGTTTTTTTTAGATGAAAGTGTAACATACAATACCAAATACCTTGTCACTGTTACTAAAGTATGAAATGCTTCTTAGAGTGGCATTGCACCTTTATTATAAAAGTAAGGGAACAATTTCCTCCTTTTTTAAAGGCTGAATAGTATTCTATTGTATGTATTATATATACCACATTTTCTTTATCCATTGATTTGTTAATGGACAATTAAGTTGTTTGCATCTCTTGGCTATTGTGAATAATGCTGCAGTGAACACGGAGTACAGATATCTCTTTGAGATCCTGATTTCAGTTCTTTTGTATAAATACCCAGAAATCAGATTGCTGGATCATATGGTAGCTCTATTTTTAATTTTTTGAGGAACCTCCATACTATTTCCATAGTAGCTGCACCATTTTACATTCCCACCAACAGGGCACAAGGGTTACAATTTCTCCACATTTTTGCCAACATTTCCTCTCTAAATCTATCTATCTGTCTGCCATTCCAACAGGTATGAGGCAATAATTTCATTGTGGTTTTGATTTGCATTTCTCTGATAATAAGTCATGTTGAACATCTTTTCACATACCTGTTGCCCTATAGGACATTATGCAAAGCAAAATAAGTACTTACAGAAGAAAAAAAACTGCATGATTCCATTAGATGTGTTAGCCCATTCAGCCTTCTCTAACAGAATGCCACAGACTGAGTGATGAATAAACAATGGTAACTTATTTCTCACAGTTCTGGATGCTCAGAAGCCCAGGATCAAGGCACGGGCACATTCAGTGTCTGATGAGGACTCATTTCCTCGTTCATGTCCTTCTCACTGTGTCCTCACATGGCAGAAGGGGACCAAGGGCATTTATAAAGGCACTAATAAGGGCCCTAATTCCATTCATGAGGGCTCTGTCCTCATGACCTAATCACCTCCCAAAGGCTCCACTCCCAAAAACCATCACACTGGAGATTAGATTTCAACACTAATATTGGAGGAGCACAAACATTCAATCTGCAGCATATGTGATTTCTTAAATAGTCTCAGTCACAGAAACAGAGATTAGAATGGTGGTTGCAGAGGCTGGGGGGCAGGGTGAGATGGGGAATTGCTCTTCATATGGGTACACAATTTCATACGAGATGAATAAGCTTTAGAGATTTGTTGTACAATTTTGTGCCTACTGTTAACAATACTGTATCGTGTGCTTAAGAATTCATTAGGAGTGAGTAGATCTCATGCTGAGTGTTCTTACACAGTAAAAAACATAAAAAATGAAAGAAGCAAAATAGGACTCCATTCCCCTATGCATTCACAACAAAAATTTCTTCTGTGTGAGCTTCTCAAATATTTAAATAAGCCATTTGCATCTGGTATATTATTGCTATTTTTTTTCCAGTGGAGCAAGTACTCATGCTCACTAGTGTTATTTAGACCCTGTATACTTATACTCTGCCTGTCTTCAAAAAAAGGCTTGAGAAGGCTTATAATACAAGATATAATGACAGTAAAATAAAACTCATTAAAGCAATAGTAAAATATATAAACCAGATAGTTTAAAAGAGAAAAAATTTTAAAGGAAGAAAAAGGAAAGAAAAAAATTCCAGATAACCAGAACCAAGGAAAATGCCTACAACTAAGCATCTAACTTGGATCCCAGGATCTCGGCAACCAAGACAAAAGTGGGCTGTTGAATTGTCATTGAAAGAGAAAGAAACTCTTCCTACCTTGAAAATCTAGAAGGATTTTTTCCCATGGAGTATTTTATGAACGATATACATGTAACTAGATTAAGAACAATGCTTTCATTAGAAGGCCAGGGGAAAGGGGAAATGGTCTACCTATGACATACACATAGTACACATAGCCAGGTGCACAGCAATTAGGTAATGTCTCTGTAAAGACCTTTCTATTAAGGACTTCTGCTTTCTTTATAATATAAACAAGCAATGCTTTTTTTTTTTTTTTTTTTTTTTTTTTTGGTAGTACGTGGGTAGTTCCCTGGCTGGGAATCGAACCCAGGCCACAGCATTGACAGCGCCAGTGCCGAAGCCTTAAGCCACTACACCATCAGGGAACTCCGCAATGCTTCTAAATTATCAATTTTTTTCTTACCCTTTAAAAAAAGGCCCTCTTTATTTCATCTCTTGTATGTGTCAGTGACTTTGAGTACCAGGATTTCAGAGGTACTTAATACAATTACAAATGCTATCTAAAATTTTACATGACAGTGAAATTGGGAAGCTACTCATCTTATATGAATGAATACGAAGTATAGCATCAGAGTTCCTTTACTTGCTGTGTAACCTTGGACACGTTACTTCATCATTCTGAGTCTTCATTTCCTTATTCTTCAAGATGAGGCTAATAATAAATTTATTACTTCTTGTTATAATTAAATGAGATGATTTATATGAAAGCACTTGTAACCTGGAAAGATCATTCTGTGATTATGTTGCCTTCCCAGAAAACTCTTTACTCCCACTTTTAAGTTGGAGGTCATGATGTTCATTTTTTTCTCCCCAGACCGTTGAATACAGTTTGTAAGCTCTCACTGAAGGAGTGGCTTTATATGCACTCACCCTCTGGAGGTTTCTAAAAATATATAAATATATTTTAATTAGGCTTTCCTTCTTGAAGCAGTGATGAGTAAAATAGAGTTCCTAGTTCATATATATATATATATATATATATATATATATATATGAAATAAAAATTGGTTTACACTCTGAACAAAATAAATAAGGCACTTTTCCCCATGAATAAAAACAGAAACAGAGAAGAATTCTAAGACAAGGAACTACGATTATGTGTGCATTCTTGTGCTTGATTGCTGTTCAACCTATAACCAATGCTCCTCCAAAAAATTGATAAAGTAGGCTGTAAATTATTTTAAAAACGAGGATGCTAACAGCTAGCTGACTGGTTGAGTATATAGTTTGGAGCTTAGAAAGCCTGAGGACAGACAAGCCAGCCATGCCTCTGGCACAGTCATCTGGACCCCAGGGAAACTGACAACCTAGACTTAAGTAGTAGCTGTAGGGACAGAGAGAGCAGTGTCTATGAGAGATGATGTTCATTATCTATTGATATTTAACCCTTTCTCAGTCACCAGTTGCTTTGAGAGTCTCATGAAAACTATGAGGCCTCTTGCAAGAAAAATGCAAATACACTTTAAAAGAAAATATTTTCTTTTCAATTCCTTCCACATACCATATTTTGCATGTATAATGCACACTTTTTTGCCCAAACTTGTGAGGAGAAAATAAGGATGTGCATTATACATGAGTAGTACTAATTCTGTATCTATATAAATGTTTTTAATTCTTTTATTTATGCTTATGAATTAAAAGTGTAACTCTAGAAATCAATGACGATATCCATATGCAAAATAATACCCTGAAATATGGTAATCGAGGTTTTTTTAATTGTTAAATTTATTGGGGTGACATTGGTTGATAAAAATTACACAGGTTACAGGAATACAATTCTACAGTGCATCGTCCATGTGTGGCATTATATGTTCACCACCCAGAGTCAGTTCTTCCATCACCATATATTTGACACCCCCCCTCACCCGCCCATCTCCCCTTTATCCTCAGGTAATCACTAAACTATTGACTGTGTACATAATTTTTGTTTCTTTGTTGCTTTCAGTTTTATAGTCCATATATGAGTTACGTTAATATATAAATGCCAAAATTCCTTCATAATGCAAAAAGCAAGTACCTAAATATAAACAAATACAAATTTGAATTAAAAAATTAGAATGAACAATTTTTTCCCCTGAAAGTGTGGGTCAAAAACATGGGTGTGCATTATACATGGGAGCACATTATACACAGCAAAATACGGTATATATGTTTATGTATGTGTGTATAGATATATGGGTGTGTGCATATCTATATGTGCATTTCCACCTTGAGGAAGGAAAAATCCTGCTAAGCTAAGAAAGCATAAGCATTAATGAAGAATTATTAATTTAAAAATGATTTTTCAAACTCCTGAGAGTACTCCAGACTTTAGATTTCTGAAGTTGAATGTTTTCATATCCATGATTACAGTGCTAAAAATATCACCAAAACCTCAGAGATAAATACAGAGCCTCTGTTTCATTTGGGAAGATCTTATTTTAACAGATGATTACTCAATTGCACCTGCATTGTTTAATGAATTAATAGTTCATGTGGTCCTCACTGATTTCACCTGCACATTTTTATATGCTTGACATCCAATGTTATTTTGTTTTTATTCACTTTCTAGTGTGTTCTCCTTCTGTATCTGTATCTTTTCACATGTCAGCACCACCCTTTTTAATTATTTAACTTTATAATATGTCCTTTATTCTTCATTTCTAGTTGTATATCATCATCATTCCCTATGCCTAGAAATGTTTGTTTCACAGTTTTATTCTACCTGCTGATTGTAGTGCCAGAGAAGAATTACACTGGTTAGAGTTCAACAGGCAAGAAAGACTTATTCAAGACTATTGCACTAGAGATTTAACTCAAGTCCCCTGAAAGAAAGTTGGGAGAGTTTTTAAGTGCTGGGGTGAGAGCTGGTGGAAAAGTACTTAAGGACAGTTATGGGGGAAGATTGGTCAATGTAATTAGGCCATCTGTGTTTACTAATTGATGCTTGTTGAAATTAGACTCCTACTCTCCCACAGAGCAGGGAGATATGGGCAATATCTTCTTTGATGACTACATTTCAAAGGATGGTTTCCAGGTCCTCTGGAAAGACATTCCTGGGTTGTAAAACCAGCAAGAGACTGGGAAAAGATTTCTATCTCAAAGCGGGAGAGAAAGAATTTACAGTTGTAAATTTTCTAAAGTGAATGCTCTAAGAAAAGAGAGATCAGGGGAACATTACCTGGACGGGTAACTCATTTCATTCTATAATTCATCCAGTAACTCATTCTGCCTATAAATATCAGCTCTCTATTTGGTATGCTCTTGTTGGAGAGAATCATGTGATCACTAGGGACGATTCCATGTGGCATGCTGTATTTGTCAACCAAGCTGAGTTAGAGGAATCACACTACTAAGTACAATGGTTTCATGTGATTTTGTGTTTATGAGTGTTTACACACATGGGCCAGAAAATCCTAGGAGATGCAGGCACTCACAGAAACTTTCGTGCTGTGGTATTTTGCACCAGGTTTCATAGGACTTTTATTAACTCTAATTGTAAAAGAAATAATTAATACATTTAGGAAGCATTTAGTATGATGAACCTGGCATTGCCCTAAGCACCTTACTTACATTAGTTCATGTCTTCCTCACAAAAACTCTGTGAGATAATTATTGCTTTTACTTTATAGATAACAAAACAGAGGAGCAAAGAACTTTGCCCAAGGTCATTTACATAGAACAATGGCATTTATATCCAGTTTGATTCCAGAACCCAAGCACTTCACTTCTATGTTAAAATGCCTTGTCGTCTGATCTTTGAAGAGTTTTACCATGGGGCTGGTGGCAGTATTTTAGGACTTGTTCAGGGGAGTGATAGAAGAGAGTAAACTGCAAGCTTCTGGCATTTAGTTGGCCTCCTTGCTTCTGAGCCTGGGGCCAGTGGGTCAGAACTGCGACTCCCGAGGCTCCCCGCCCTGAACACCACTGTGGCAGCTACTTAGCAGAGAATCTCATAATAGTCTGTCCTGTGAATTAGTAATCACATATTTTCCATAAAACACTGTGAAAGAATTCAATAAGGACACCTAGGGAAATTAAAATATGCCATCTTACCCCATAATAATTCAGAGCACTTTGGAAGAAATGTCTGTCAAGGTCAGAGAAACTGAAGAATCCTCGGGGAGGAAAGGTGAGGAAAAAAATATTTTTTAAAAAATCCCAAAAGCAAAAATTAGGGGAAAAACATTCTATTTTCTGAGCAATGTTAATCTTAGCATGCTGGTGTTAATGTTTTCTAGAGCAGGATGCTAGGTAGTCCCTGCACCTCTCTGGAGTCTGTGTACCTGTGCCAGGTCACAATCACTAAAGAGTCCTTGTTCTTCTTTCCAATTGAGCCCTCATCTTCAGAACCTTGTCTTATCAGTTGGGCTTCGGTGGTAATATGGATTCAGGAGAAAATATAGATTGTTTTTCAATTGAAGATTCATTACTTATTAGATGAGGCATTGTGGGCAAGACATTTATCCACTCTGAGCCTCAGTTTTTTCATCTGTATAATAGGGATAACTCTTTTTAGAGTTAATGTATTAAAAAAATTTTGTTCACAAGATAGTCACTCTGTTGCTGCAGGACCAATAACTGAAGAAGTCAAACAGCACTGGGAAGGTCGAAGAACCAGTTTTATTATGCTGGCATGTTCAGAGGAGTTACAGTCTCCAAAGTCTGAGCCCCGACTAATAGACTTTTCGGACTCTTATAGGGTTGGGGTGGGGGCTGGCTGATGTGATAAGCAAGCAGGGTTACAGAAGCTAAATGCGTACATTAGGCAACTCGTGCAAGGAATGCAGAGGTGGGAGTTCAGAGGATTTACAGTAAACCATCTACAGTATTTACATTAAACAGCTTTGTCAGTAATTTTTCATTTCAACTCTATGAATATTGGTATGCTTTAGCAAGCTTCTTCCAATTGTATTCAGCTGACGTGCTCAGAGCAAAGCAGAAAAAGATTGGAACCAGGGACCAGGTATATTGTGGGGCGGGCTATAGAAACAACTGTCCGGTAGATGATGAACAGAAGGATCATGTAGTCAAGGAAAAGGAAAGACAGCCAAAGGTTAACATTAGTATCAAGTCCAACTTAAGAAGAGACAGGAAACAACAGAACTCAAGTAGTCAGAATGAATATGAACCAGATTTTGAGAAATGATTTTTAGAAGTACTGGGGTCCAGATTTAGCGCAGGGCTCCGTCCTCCAGGGAGGAGGACTAGTCACTCCAAGGCAAGCAGATTTCAAGAAAATTGAGCAGGTTCTCAAATGAAGAGCTCAAAGGAGACCCTTTATGAGATTGGCACACATGAGTAGAGTACCTTAGGGAGAGGAAGGGTTGACCGTGACAGGACCACGAAAATGGAGCTGCCAATGGTTTTTTTTTTTTTTTTTGGCTGCTGTAATAGATCCAAAATAATAGTGGCTTTAATAAGATAAAAATTTATTTCTCTTTATATTATGTCTGGGTCAATGGTCTAGGGCTGACATGTCTAACCTGCAGCCTAGAACGGCTTTGAATGTGGCCCAACACAAATTCTTAAAACATTATGAGATTTTTTTTTTTTAGCTCATCAAGCTGTTGTTAGTGTTAGTGTATTTTATGTGTGGTCCAAGACAATTCTTCTTCTTCCAAGGTGCCCCAGGGAAGTCAAAAGGTTGGACACTACTGGTCTAAGGTGAATTGGCAAAAATCATCCCAAATCATTAGGGCTTATGTTCTATCTTACCATCTGCCACCTTTAACACATAGGTTCCATCTCTGACACAAGATCATGTCCCCAGCTTTCCCCCTCCCATCTACATTCCAAACATGGCAGGGAAGGAGAACTGCATCTTTATTTTCAGGGTACAACCCAAAGTTGCACACCTCGCATCTCCTTACATGCCATTGACCTAGTCACGTGGCCATACCAAGCTGCAAAGGAAGCTAGATGTTTTCTTTGGCTGAGCAGCCATAAACTCTGTTGTTATTAATTTAAATTATTAAACTAGGAGTCTATACCATGGATATCAAAACGGAAGTTCAGTTATGACATCCCAGCACCATGATGCTGTATGAAACCCTGGCTTCCCAAAGGATATAAGTCCGGGCCTCATCAAACACTGTATTTCCATTAGTACTTAGAGGAAACCTATAGTGTTCACCAGGAATTTTTGAGTCCTCCAAACCTCCTGGACTATTGTTTCATTGCTACTCTTTTGAATGATAGCAAAGCTTGTTTGTAAAATACATGCTACTTTATTGAAGCTACAAAATCAACCAACAATGAAAGCTATAGATTTTTTTAAAGAAACATGTATTTTTACTTGTATTTTAAAGTAAAACTAAGTATATACAAAGTCTTATCAAATGAAAGGAATGATTTAATAAATCATTAAATGCTTGCAGGATACCATTATTAGCCATATTTTGCACATTTTAATGTCCGTGAGATCTAGTAATATGCCCAGAGTCCCAGTGCTAGTAAGTGGCAAAATCAAAGCTTAAACCCTAGCCTACCTGATGCAAAAGTACAAGTTATTTCCCATTTTTCTAAACTGCATCAGAAAAACAACATTAATTGGACTATAACACATGCCATTTAATCACTTAAAATTTTTATTTTATATTTATTAAAAGATCTCTAATATACTCAGACATTTAAAAACTCATATGGGAGTTCCCGATGGTGTAATGGCTTAAGGCTTAGGCGCTGGCGCTGTCAGCGTTGCGGCCTGGGTTCGATTCCCAGCCAGGGAGCTACCCACATACCAAAAAGCCAAAAAAATAATTAATTAATTAATTAATTAATTAAAATAAAAACTCATATGTCATTCTTAAGCATACATTAGAAAGCAAAATAAATTGGTTCAGATTCTTTAGAACTTCCTCAGGATCTAAATTTGACTCTTCTGAGTATATTCACTTTTGAATCAAGGTCCAAGGTTTTCCACACAATATTGACTTCTGTGCCACCGAGAGTTGTAATGATAAAGCATTTTCTAAAATAAACTATAAAAGAACTGAAAGCTTAGCCTCTTAACTTGGCTTTGTGGTTATATAGAGCCAGGCTCCTTTTCCCACCCATTCTGCATACTTTGATGTTGATACATTTGATTACACAGGTAAAGGCAGTGACAACGATGATGACTACTGTTTGGCCAACAGCCATTATACAACTATCAATTCATCGTAAGCCACATTGCAATGACAGGGATGCTAAGATGTACTTGTAGTTGATGAAATATTTCTATTTGGTTCGTCAACTCTTTTCAAGGAGATGCTTTGATGCTTGCAAATAATTCTGCTCTCTTAATTTAGAGTTCCTCTCCCACTCTCTCCACACAGCTATCCTTATCCTGAGTCTCCTCAAGGCTCAGAAAACCATTTTTTTGTAGATAGTTCAGTGGTAATCTTCATTAGACAAGTCTCAGTGGAATTTTCCCCACCTCGCAATTATTAAGTCTCACAATAAGGTTTCTCTTCTTCCCTGATGCTGTGTTGAGAGTTGCCACAGTGTGACTTACAGGCATCTGAAGGGATGGTGAAAGGGGAATTGAGAGCAGGTGAGTGATGTATAACAGAAAGGTCTGAAATAAGCAGTTTGGGCAGCAAAAACAAGTGGCTGAAATGACCCGCTGCCAGGCTTCCAGCGCCTCCTGGGAGCCTGCTCAAGGTCAGGGGAAGCAGATCAGGCAGAAGCTGAAACGGCCCCACAGCCATCGGAAATCCTATTAGAGAAAGCAAGTCACTGTCAGGCGTAATTGGCCTTTTGTGAAGCTGCAGGAGTGGGAAAAGACCCTCAGAGAAGTGACAGAGAAATATCAGAAACTTCCGTAGAACCTGCTGTGCAGTTCAAAGAGGGACCATGGGGTGATGGAGGGAAAAAGCTAGATTTGGAGCCAAGCAGACCTCGGTGTGAATCCTGACTCTGGCATTCATTCTCAATGAGACTGTGGGCAATGAGGTTGGTCTTTAAGCATTATTCATTTGTCTTCTCTAAAAATGAGATTGCCATCATCAGCATGTCACCAGGAGAACTAGGAGTGTGACCGTGAAGTGATTGAACACTCAGGAGATTGGGCACATTGTTTATACTCATTGTCATCTGTAACAGAGAAGTCTCAAGGTGCCCGAGTACAGCCTTAGGCCCTGCAAGCATTGAGGAGACTCCAGAGTCTTCATTCCTTGAAAACTGGAATTATCTTTGACCCTTGAAAATGATGTTTATGTAAATTTTATATTTGGTTTCCAAAAAGACCACCAGTGGAAAGGCCACATAAGTATAAATCAATATTTGTTCAACAAACATTTAGTGAATGCCTTTTCTGAGATGCTTAAGCACTGGAGTACATTCTGCAGACTGAACAAGCTGAGCCGGATAAGAAAAAATACGAATGAGAATTTCGTTGTTAGCAGAGGGACAAGATATTTCTGCACGATCAGAATAGGTTTGTGTGGTGAGGCAAGCAAGCTGCTGGAATTTTGAAGCACAGCTAGGCTTTTGACTTGTAAGTGAAGAAAATGCTGCATATCAAGGCATAGAAAAGTATGAATAAGCATAGGAGACTGTTGGTTAGGATTTGAAATGATAGGAATGAAAGATGAAGATATAGGCTTGGAGCCAAATGGTGACAAACTTTCATCCTCAGGCTGCCTTTTTCGGGGGGTCGGGGGAGGTAGTGCAGGTTTCATCCCCAGAGCAGTGTTTGGGAAGAACAAATCTGGCAGCAGCCTGGAGAACTGTGGCCACCCATGTGTGCAAATGCCACATCAGACAAAAATCCGTGTGCATAATGGACTGTTTTCTTTTCTGTTTGCTTGTTTTTCCCTGTAGCTTGATGCTTGGCATTGTATAATACTTTCTGGCACATTACACTGCCTGGGAACTACGAAGAAAGCCAGCACTCAGCCTTAGGCCTTCTTGGGAAGATGCACACCAGGGTGCATATTGCTTATCACTTCACCAGGAGGTTTGGGGTTTGCCTGGCAGAAAGAACCTGTCTGCCCCGGTTGCTAATCCCTCGGAAGAGATGAATAACAAAGCAGAGGAGCTTCAGGTCTGCTTTGACCCAAGGCAGTAATTCTGCCTCATTACCACATCAATGGGCCAGTCAACAAAAATTAGCATGGCTTGCCCTTCCCTGGTTGTCATCTGGCCCACGTTTGTTCTTGTGTTTCACGTGGCCAAAGAATCCAAGGAGGAGAATGATCAACCAGCAGGCTTCCTGGTTAAAATAAGATTAAGTCCCTTCTGTGAGGTGAATTTAATCCAGAAGGGGACACCTTTCAACCACAAATATTGCTAAGCATGTGCTGTATGCAAAGAAGGAATCCAAGAGAATTTTTCTGTCCTCAGTAAGACTAAGGACTAATTTAGGAAAATGACATGCACCCCAAAAAACAATGGTACAAGACAGTGTTTGACAAATTCCCATGGGTTACACCTGTAAAAAATAATATTATCTAAGCCACTCCAAAATGGAGTCAGAGTTGCCATCCCAGAAAAACTGCCCTGCCGGTCTTACTCTTCACACCTTTAGAATGTTAAAGATGGGCAAAAGAACCGCTGGACTGGGCTAATAGCAGCATCGCATTTCAGACAACTGTTTACAAACCTGACAGGAAGCAGACATAATGACTACTCAGCTGAAAATTAAAGACATACTTTAAAATTAGCATCACTATGTTAGCTTATCTGCACCTATAGAAATTCCTTCCTTTACTGATGAACACTCATAGAAATTCCTTCTCTTCATGTAATTATCCCCCTTCCCTCTCTTATAAATACCCCTTGCCTTCACCTCCAAATCAGAACAGTATTTGGATTTCTGCCTGAATCAGTGCTTTCTGAATGCCTTTTCTTCTGAATTTCAGACACTCACTTTGGCCTTTTATTTTTAGGTTAACATATGTAATGGGGCTTTGGGAGCTCAGAGGAGCAAGATTGCACTCACAGGTGGTGCTCAATATGAAAAGAGGAAGACTATGGAGGAGATAGAATTTTAAACTTTGCCTACTCGCAGGAGGCAGGACAATACTGTACAGTCAGAGTAACCTGGATACAGCTTTGCCACCAACATTGCTACCAGCAATGTGAACCTGCAAAATCATTTAATTTCTCTGGGCTTCTATGAAAGGGGATAGCAACCACCTACTTCATAGGGTTCGTGTGAGGATTCAAAGAAATAATGCATCGAATGTGCTTACTTAGTGAATTTAAATCAACATTAATAGTTTTGGTTTTATTTTGCCGTTGGATAAAGTTTCACAAATAAATGCAATTTATCTAGAAAATGGAAATCACGGACATATCAACTACTTAAGTGGTCTTTAAATGTCCCGAGGGACGCAGATGCTCATAGGGGCCCCAGATGCTGATGGCTCCTCTGAGACTAGCAAGATCTACCATTTTGAGGTTGTTCTCTGCCTGTTAGTAGGTTCCACTACTAAACAGCTGGGTAGCCTCAGGCAAACACACACACACTCCAAGGGCTTTAATTATTCATCACAAAATGAGGGGGAATAGGCACTAAGACTCATTGGGAAGATTGTTACAGCTGGAAAGGCTTTCGGTTATCAGGGCCAACCACTTTATTTGATAGATGAGGAAACTGAAAGTTTAGCAGTTGATCCAAAGTTCTAAAAGGTACCAGGGCCATAGATGGTAGAAAGTGAAATATTCTTAGAGAAAAAAAATCAGAAGACATCTGTTATTGAAAAGAAAAACAAAAGAAAACAAAACAAAACTGGGGGTCCCACCGCCTTTGCCCATAGGAGAGGCAGAGGCTTTGGTGAAGAAGAAGTCTTTATTTTAAAGGCTGCATAATTCTAAACACGCAAAGAAAAATAATCCTGTCACCCAAACTAGAGCAGTCTCAGACTGTATCCAGAGTTCCCTCTCCCTTCTAAAATAAGATACCGTCCTTTGGGGGGAACCCAGGATTCAGCCGCAGCAGGATTCTCCAGGGGGATCGCCACAGAAGCAAACAGAGGAGCAAACCCTCGTGGCCAGCCAAGCATCAGTCCCAGCGCTGAGCGTGCGTACACGCTGGGCTCCCGTTCCTGCCACCTCTCTCCTCCCGCCCGTGGGCCTTGGGCACCGGGCACCCAAGAGGCTGCACCACATGTAGCAGCATCGGCTCTTCCCCATGATCCAAGAGACAGGTTTCCATTCCCCTTCCTTTTAAATTCTTGTCCCGTGCTTCTGCGTGATCCAGAGGCCTTCAACTTTCCAGCCAATCCCCGCCCTAGGCTGGCTGATTAGCATCCTCCTCCGCCACCGCGCCCCGGAAGAGAGCAGGCGGGTCTTTTCCTCTGTCAATCACATTCTTGCCCGAGGTGTGCGCCTTTTGTGCTGGCGCTCCAGTTCCCGCCTGTCCTCAGTGGCTTCTTTAGAGTCACCTGGACACCGTCCTCCTATCAGCCCCTCCCTTAAACCTTTCACTGCGTTGACTTCAAGTCTGGGTTTTTTTTTCAAAATGTATCAAAAAGCCACAAAAAATAAAGTTGACATTTTGACTATTTTTTGCATTTAATAATAACATTTTGAACTGCTTTCTATGTAAATGGCATTATTTTCATTATAAATTGTTAATGGTAATAAATTTACCATTATATTGAATTTTAGCAAAAAATACTCAAAATTTACTAAGTGGCATCTATACTTAGATTTAAGTATTGATAAATTAGAATCTAATGGCATTGATGACATAACAGTTTATTACAAAATGTTACACAATGTGGCATACAAAACATCTTTGCTATTGATGTTTCCACAGGAAAACATATTTAAAAATCTTGTAAATGGAGAGAAGTCCTTGAAACAGTTTCACACTGAATAATTCTACAATAATTACAGTATTTATATTTTTAAGTAAATACAGTTAAGGTGGTACATTTTATTAAAATAAATTATTACATTGAAGTATAAAATTTTCCTATTATTTATTCTTGAAAAACACAAAAAAATAGAAAAGTGTACATCTATTAGAGGAAACAGTTTTTTTGAACTTATGGGGTAAACTCAAACATCGCAGTCAGCAGATAAAAATATTCATTCATATGTATCTGAACATTGCAGCAAAAGGGTTAATGCCAATAACACATCTAGAAAGAGATTTTTTTTTTTCTCTCCAGTAGTGTTTCATTGGTGAGAAATCATTATAAATCCATAGAGGGCAGGTAACTGCCCTCTTCTACCCAACTCTTGACTCAACTCTTCCACCTCCTATTCAAGAGTCCTCCACACTGTACCCCTTTCTCTTAGAGCAACAGATATTGAAAACAGGAAAAAGATGGTAGCTGGAGAACATGTTGATGATGGTTCATGGCCATGGTATATCAAATTCAAGCACTGTAAGTCTCCTGGTGATCCAAACTCCTTGCAGCATCTCTGCTCTTAGGTTTTAAAGTGGAGGAATTGTCAAATACAGGCACACAGCTCACCACAGAGTACTCAAAAGGGAGAGAGGCCAGGAAATGTAGGCCTGTGCTCGAGTGATATCCTGTTACTATCACCTTTATTTAGGGCTTTCAGGTGGCTGAAATCATTGTGTATAATTTATTTGCCATAGAGCATAAAACTGAGAATTTGATCTGTGGGAGTGCAGTATGGTTTTAGGATGAAGACTGGATTTCACTCACTTCAAAATAATTCCTGGTGTTTGTGTCTGATAACTGTTGATTTATGTTGTCTCTGCCTCTGTAACAGTTTGGATTTGTCACACTTAGAAGAGTAATTTGGTTTCCTACAGGTTTTGTTATGTTTTGTAGAAGCAAGAGAACAGCTTTGTGTTTTGTGGCAAAAATACATGCCCTCAGAATTTTAGCCAGCATCTTCAAAAGAATATGGATTTATTTTTAGTCATCTGTCCCCACCTGAAAAGTTTATGCTGTTTAACACTGATATTTCTTGAAAAGTTATGCCCAAGGCATATTGCTTCTTCTTTCCAAGTTAAGAATTAAAATTTTTATGAAACTTACTGAAAACTTACCAGGTCACTGAAACTAGAGTTTATTTCTCTTACATAGTGACCAAATCGATTTATTTGTTCAATTAACCATCCAATATTTATTAAACCACTAATATGTGCATTGCATCATTCAGGACAATTTGGTGACACTGAACTGTACGAGGTGCACTCCTATGGTTCCCATTCTGTTTTAAGATACCGTTACTAGGTAATTACAAAGTGACAGGAATCACATTAGTAAGACTCATTCCCTGCCTTGAGGTTGCTCCTAGTCTATCTGGGGGAAACAAACTCATGAAACAAATTTCCAGACACGTGAATACAATATGGTAAGTTTTGTGAGATAAATCCATTCTACAAGCTCAAACATGAGGACCTAACAGAAACGGAGAGCATCGGGCAAGATCCCCTGGAAGAGATAGAGCCTGAGCTGGAACTTGTGGGAGGAGAAACTGTCAGATGTCAGAGAGCGGGGCAGAGAGCTCTCCATGCAAAAAGACAGGGTGATTAAAGGCAAGATGACTTTCAGATGTTGTTGGAACTATAATGTACAAAACAGGTAGGACCCTGATCATGGAGGACTAGTACCCATTTGCCTTGCCAAGGAATTCCCTCCTACCACTGTAAAGTTCTCTTTCAACCTGAGTACGTAGTTCAGGTTTACAGACTACTCAGTTCAATGTAGTTGCAACTGTCACATTAGACGTCTCCACTGAACCATGCCCCCTGAGTATTCACATCCCTGGGTGGTTCCCTCACTTTGAATCTGGCTGACTCTGTGACTCTCTTTCACTCATAATAGAATGTGGCTAAGACATAATAAATCTTAGGACTCCTGAGGGCTCTGAGGGGCTATGTGAAAAAAGCCATCGAAAGCAGAGAGACAATGCAGAGAGGTCACAAGACACATGGAGAGAGGGAAGCCTGAGACTACATAAAGACAGAGAAGCACAACTGTCCTAGCATCCCATAGCAGTACCACCAGCTGAATGCATCCACACCAGTGACCTCTAGTAAGACCAGCAGAAGAACTGCTTGACTGATCCCAGCCCATATTGCAATATCATGCCGAAATAAAATGCTTATTGTTTTAATCCTGTAAGATTTGGGCTGTTTCAGGTAACTGAAGCTGAAATGTATTTAAAAAGTCATGTAAGTACTAGAGACAAAATAATATGAGAGTTGTCTCTGGGCTAGAGAAATCATTACCCTCCCATTACCATCTTAATCTACCAGTGTGTTAATAAGATGAGAACTTTGTCCAGCTGAGGGGTCTGTATGGCATGGAATGCTTCCAATTTGCCAAGCAAGAGTGAAGAAATTGTTTGATGTCCAAGTGCTGAAGTGAGAGTTAATCATCATTTTAGTCACACACTTGTATACTTTCTCTATTAACAGAGATAGGGCTGTCCATGAAGTAGCCAGTGTGTGCACACATCCAAAGAACCGCAGAGGGATTATGGGTGGAAATTCACAGAAGTGAGCTCTGGGTACCCCCAGAGGGTGACCAGAGGGGGACTGAAGGCAGTCACCTAACCTGACCACGAGAATTAGCCATTTGTCCCGTTGGATTGTCATCTGTGGATCTAGCACACTGACAGTCCTACTGATTACAAAGTCAAAGCAGAGAAGGAGAAAGTAAATCCAAAGGGGTTAACAACAGTCTATTGCCAGTTGTCATAAACATGAATAAATAGGCTGACTCTTTTTTTATTTAGAATTAGAAGCCACTGTTACTCTGTTGCATTATTGCTAGACTCGTAATTATTTATAGTTGAAATTATATAGCACAATAACTAGTACCTAATACCTGGTACATGCATGATAGATGTTAGTTGATTTGAATAAATGAATGACTAATGAATAAGTGAATGAATGAATGAGGTCCAAAATTTTACAACCTCCCTATACCACTTGACAGTGTTCATCTTATGTAATAACCCTTTATTGAGTAATTGGAAATAGTCAGCCAAGGTATTTCCTCCAGATAAAAAATTTTAGCATAAACAGTAGATAAAGTCTTTCTATCCTCTCTTTATCAACAATCACATGTGACTATTATAAATATTTATTTTCTTTTGTTGACCCTTTACTGAGGAAGAATATTTATGACTTAGCTTCTTTTACAGCAAAGGAAAGAGGAAATATATTCATGCAAAAGTTATTATGCAAATTCCCTGCATACCTGAAAGATCACCTAAGTGAAAATCCCTAAGTATTGGCATAGTATTAAAATAACTCTCTTTCTAAAGACTATGTTTCTGGAAAATATAGTAAATTTATTCAACTTATCCAAAATAAGAAGTTTTCTTTAAAGAACTAAATCAGATTCCCGGCCAGGGAACCAACCAAAAAAAAAACCAAACCCAAAAACTAAATCAATATCTATCACGATAGCTTGAATAATACCACAATATGTTCCTTATGAATCATTTTCAAACACACTCACCCTTTCGCTCATGGGATATTTGACTGTATCTTCAGAGTTCCTAGATTTTTTTTTCCACCCAGGAAATAACGTGTTTCAAAGACAGCCTGTTGCTCTCATGGATTGTGAATCCTTATTCTGGCTCCCTGATCACGTTCTTTAATCAATAACATCTGCCTGTCATATTCGGAATATAACATTCTTACGATGACCTGCAAGACCCTGTGTGATCCGGCCCAGCTATGCCCTCACTCGTTTTCTCCCACCCTCTCTTTCATACTCTGCCCCACGGCACAGGCTTTACTGCTCTTCAAACACGCCAAGCTCACCACCCATCGCCCCTTAGTGTGCTGTGCCCACTGCCCACTCCGCTCTCCTCCAGGCAGCCCCCTGGCTCAAATTCCTTTCAGATGTCTTCTCAAATGCCACTTCCAGAGAGACTGTCCCCTTCTAAACGTTTCTGTTGGATGGTAGCTCTTATCTTGTGGGTCACAGATTCTTTAGAGAATCTGATGAAAACTAAGAAACTCAGGAAAATGTGTGATTGCCTCCATAATTTTGCGTCTAATTTTAAGGGCTTTATTGAACTGCTGGAGATTTGCCATATACCTCTAATCCAGAGTGATACCCATTTGCTGCTACAAAGTTCAGTACCTAGCCTTGAACAGGAGCCAAATAGCAGATTCCTGAGCTGCTAAGAGTCCTGACTTCCCTATGTACCATCTCTCCATGTGACCTCTCTTCTGAGCATTCCCTAGCACCTTCAAACATTCAAGAAATGCTTATTGAATGCATAGGAGCTTGTGTTTGATCAGGAAAGAAAAAGAATAAAGATTTCTGCCCTTGTGAAGCTACATTTATTCCCTGATTCTAAGAACGACCTAAAATCTTCACTCTATTGTAGTAAAATTGTATCTTTTTTATTCTTCAGTGACTTCCCTAAATTTAGACAAGCTGAGGAGCTAAACCGAGGTCTTGGCTACACCCCAGTAACTCCCTACCACCCTGCAGAGGTCACTAGCTTCTTCACCTACACTTAGAACAAGGGAAAAATTACTTCTGCAGCCTGATAAATAAAACTTATAAAATTAAAGGACTAATCATATGCTAGCAGTTATATGATGACAAAAAAAGAGTAAAAATTTAAAACCATTTTGCCATTCCTGCTTAGAAAGACTGAAACCTGCTACCCAGCTCTACTATTAAATTTCAGGATACTAAAGACAACCATCTAGCCATTCTATCTAAACAAGCAATTTTACATGCCCAAAGCTGCAAAAGATGCTCTGATAGACTTACAAACAATGGTGGCAGTAAACCTACGGCTTGCTATTTACAGATTCATGGGAAAAACTTTATCAGAATCATAAATATTTATCTGATTCAAAATTCACTGTATGGAGAGGAAGCATTTCAACTGTAACGTGCTACCTCCTCACAATTGAATAAGTTAAACTAGAACCTAAATCTTTTTCTTCTGTCTGTACCCCATCTTGCCCTTTTGCAGAAACCACTTTTTTTTAGAACTACTGTTTTATTTCATTCATCTTCTTTAGGGCAATCATCTGTGTTAAATCAACAGCCAAGGAGCAATTCTGACCTATCCCTGAACCAGTTCATTGCTTTCCACACAGTTTCCACACAGTTACACTTAGGCTATCCTTTATACTTCTTCATCACTCTCTTCCTCCTGCCCCTCCCCTCTCCCTGCCTAAAACATCCCCTCTGGTGCTTTTGATGAGGTGACATCAAGGCATTTGTTCTGTGATGAGCAGCAATCATAGTGACACCAGTATATGTCCATCCACAGACTCTCTAAAATAGGAGAAATACAACGAGCCACAAGAATATCAGACCTGAAAGATGGAAAGGTAGCTTTTATACCTTTTCATTTGTTTTTGTTTTTGTTTTTTTCAGGAAAATAAAGAATCCCAAAAGATCTATTTCTCTTCTGAACCCTTTCAAGTGGAAGACTTACAATGAGTAATGTCTTTCTGATTTCCTGAAGTCACATTAAGAATCACACCATTTGTTTGAGTCAGAGTTCTCTAGAAAAATAGACCCAATAAGATATATAGATAATAGATGATAGATAGATAGATAGATATGTCTATCTATATATAAAGAAATTTATTATAAAGAATTGGCTCACACCATTACAGAAGCTTGAGAAGTATTGAGATCTGCAGTTGTCAAACTGGAGACCCAGAAAAGCTGATGTGTAGTTCGGTCCAAGTCCAAAAGTCAGCAGGCTCAGGACCCCAAAAGAGCTGATGCTTTGATTTGAGCCTGAAGGTTGGAAAAGACCAATGTTCTAGCTCAAGCTATCAGATAGGAGGGGTTCCTTCTTACATAGCCTCTTTGTTCTTTTCACGTCTTCAACTAATTGGAGATACCCACCCACACTAGAAAGGGAAACATGCTTTACTCAGTCTACCTATTCACATGTTAATCTCACCCGTAAATACCCTCACAGACACACTGTTTGGTCTGGATGATGTCTGGGCACCTTTTAGATAAATCAAATAGATACTTTAAATTAACCATCATACCATCCAACTTCACATGCTCCAATGGTAGAAAAGAATCTAGAGACAAGGAAGAACTTGATTAGTTTTTGTTACTAATCTCTGCTCACTGCAAACTGGCAGGGCAATACCAAGACTGGCACTTCTTCTTTTTCTTTTTTAAGTATAAAATTCAAAGGAAGCAAAGGTGCCCTGAGGTTATCTTCCTTCTGTGCTAAGACTAGTGAATAACCTCCACCCGCCTTTTGAAAATCCACAGCTGACAACACAAATGCATTGTGGTGACTTTTGTCTGTATGTTCTAGTCTACAGATTCTATTCTACACAGATAGGAGTTTCTTATCGCAAAAACTTAATTGACCTAAAACAATAGACTTTTATTAGCTCTTAAGTTTCTGTGGGTGAGAAATTTGAGAGCGGTGTAGCTGAGTAATTATTCAGAATCTCTCATGAGGATGCAGTCAAGAAGTTGTCCTGGGATGCAGTCATCTGTGAGTTTGACTAGGGCTGGAAGATCTGCTTCCAAAAGGGCGTCACTTCAGTAGCTAGCAGTGTGGTGCTAGTTGTTGCTGGAAGACCTCCATTCTTCCCTAACTGGCTCCACCATGGGGCTGCTTGAGTATCCTCACAACGTGGGGCTACTCGTGTCTTCCCCCAGAAGGAGCAGGTCAATAGAATGAGGTGTAAGCAGCAAAGTCATTTATGATCTAGCCTCAGAAATCATACATTGACAGTTTTACAAAGTCCTATTTGTTAGTCCTATTCAGTTTGGGGGTAGGGAGTAAGTAACTACCCAAGGGAGTGAATTTCAGGAGGCTAGGATCATTTGGGGGCCGTCTTGCAGGCAGGCTGGCTCAACATAAATGTATTGGCCAGATACTATGTGATAACATTAGGTACTAATTAATGCCATTAGAGAAAAGACCACATTTTCCAAGTTCACTGATGTATATGTAGGATTCAATCCAAATACTTGCTACATCAAGAGAGATTGATTATAACCCATTCCTCACTCCCAGATTTACCAGGTCAGACATGACATAGAGGACTATTAAATTAAATAATTAAGACGTGATTTTCTTGCAATAAAAATGTGCCTGCTAAT
This sequence comes from Lyroderma lyra, assembly GCA_004026885.1. Lineage (NCBI taxonomy): Eukaryota > Metazoa > Chordata > Mammalia > Chiroptera > Megadermatidae > Lyroderma > Lyroderma lyra. Next base: position 61,085 of record PVJL010003699.1, on the reverse strand, counting down.
CTTCAAAGTATTTGAAAATTGACCTACCACTGATAGATTTTCAGCATTCTTATGGCAGTAAAAGTTAAATCTATAATGCTATACTCCTTTTCTCTTTCTACAATGTGGACATTTTCCAGTTTCCAACTCTTTCCCATTCCTGTGTAAATTTTCAGGTGTGTGATCAGTGCAGTGATTTTCCATGCGTTCACCAGAAGTCGTTAAAATTTACTATGAGCCCAACATTGTTTGACCTGTGGTATACATTGGAGAATAGGACACATAGTTGCTGGCATAAAACACATTTACCTTTCCATAGAAGAGACGTACCTGTTCTGAGACAATTTCAATACAGCGTGTTAAATACTAGAACAGAAGCATGCATTGAGTGCCTTGTGGCCACAGGACAGAAGTACTCACATCGTCCTAGGGGCTGATACTACGGAATGCTGCAGAAAGGGGACATCACCTGAATTATGTTTGAACAATAGTAGGAGTTTCCCAAGTGGACTGGGACTGAGTGGGGTGGGTCAGTAGGGAAGACATTTTACATGAAATGACCAGAATGTGCAAAAACAAGAAAATGATGGCATTCAGGACACGCTACCCCAAAATATGGCACCTTGGCATATTGAATTTGTTTCGCTGAAGCAGTTTGAGAAGATGGCAGCAGCAGGAAGGTCACTCTGATCTCCTCCCGCCTTCTCCTTATTCTCTGAAAGAGGTCATAAAGCCCTCCTGTGAGGAAAGAGCGTCCTTATTTTAGAAAACAAAGGGACTCCCAGAGGAATCCGATTAAGCAGGCCTTGCTACGTTTCCCCACATTTACTACAGTTACCTTGTACTTCTTAACCTATCCTGTCCATCCGTGACTCTGCATGCAAGTGACAGATCTAACATCTCTTTGGGTCTTCACTTCCTTATGAAGGCTTCTATATAAAACTTACATTAAATAAACTTAAATGCTTTTCTCCTGTTTATCTGTCTTTGTCAGTTTAATTTTCAGACCCAGTCAAGGACGCTAAGAAGGTCAAGGAAAATTATTCCTCCCCTAGAAAAGCATGAAATAGCATGGCCTGTGTATTAGTTGTCTGTTACTCCTGTAACAAATTACCACAGAGGTGGTGGCCTACACAGTACAAATCTACTATCTTTCAATTCTGTAATAGGTTCAAAGTCTTATGCAAGACTCATTGGGCTAAAATCAAAATGTCAGCCCGACTGCATTGCTTTCTGGAAAATCCATTCCCTTCCTTCTCTTTTCCAGCTTTTAGAGACCACCTGCATTCTCTGGTTTGGGCCCCCTTCTCCAAAGCCAACAATGGTGGGTCCAATCCTTTTCCCACTGCCATCTTCCTGCTTCTCTAAATCTGGGAATGGTTCTCTACTTTGGGGGACTCATATCATTAAATTGGGCCAACCTGGATAATTCAGGATAATTTTCCCATCTCAAAGTGTTCAACCTTAATCACACTTGCAGCATACCTTTTGTCCTATAAAATAACATACTCACAGGTTCTGAGAATTAGGGTGTGGACACCTTTAAGAGCCTCTGTGCTGCCTAGCAGTCTATTTAGAAAAGAGCCAAGAGTTCAGCATGGTTAGAGTGCAGAGTTCTGGGGAGCAGCTGACAAAAAACTAGGCTACGAAAGGAGGCAGAGGCCAGTCCAAGAAAGTCCAGGAGTTCTTTCTCGGTTAAGGAAACTGGGTATTACCTTGTAAAGGGAATATTTGTTGTTCTACCTGCCCCACGTTCCTCACTTCTTCCTCTCATTAACATGTTCCTGGTTTCCTTTGAAGAACTTCCCCTTGGGCATTCTACATGCTGTGGTTTTGGTCAGACTGTCAATCATAGAATACTTGTATTACACCTCTGTCCACAATATTGGACCTGTAACTCGTAGATGCCCTCTTAGCCTTTCTCCAAGGTGGAGACACATTATTCAACCAGGGACTTTGCCTTGGATTTCATACACAGACACTGGGAGAGAAGGTGTCTCTCTTGGTTTTGAAGATGCTAGTTGGGCTGAGATAAGGCTGGAATTATCTGTGGCCTGGCTCTCAAATCCCAACTGTTGAAATGAATCCCTTCTACTTATAAGAGAGAGATGCAACTACCTAAGAGAGAACAGAAACAAAAAATAAGAGATCTGAGGACTGATTTAAATCCCTGGACTTGAAACTGTCCTTTTCTTTTCAATGAGTCACTTTCAACTGAAAGAGTACTAAGTAACTCACCCTAAGTGCTGGGAGAAATCCTTACAGAATGAAAGCAATGGAGTGATGTGGTCAGATTTACTCTGGTGACGATGTACAGAATGGCTTTTAGTAAGGACAGCCAGCCATTGCAATCTTGCATGCGACAGCTGATGTGTGATTAAATTACAACAGTCAAGCCAAGGAAACAGAATTCTATCATGTGGTGGCCAATAACATCAAATGTTGCAGAGCAGACAATAAAAGCAAAAACTGTCCATTTGATTTAGCAAAGTGGTGATTATCGATAACCTTAACGATAGTTATTTAAATGTGCCAGTAGGAGTTGAATGATAGGAGAGTGAAGAGTTGGTGCTTTAAATAATATTTTATTGTTATATCTGATTATAAAAGTAAGAAATTCTCATTTTAGAATATCCAACAAATAGATGAAGAAAATAAAAATCACCAGTAACTTCATCAGTATTAACTACTGTTGACAATTTAATCATTCCCTTTCAGACAATATGATGCTGCATTTATCACTTAATACAATATTGTTAACAATTCCTCTTGTCCTAACTATCTTTGAAAATGACTTTTATTGGCTGCATAATATTCTATGATAAGTGGGTGTTGAATTCTTTACATATCTTTGAGCATAAACTGTGAGATCATAATAGTAAATTATGTTAGAATGACTCTTAAAAAATCGTTTTCTTTTTTGTGCCTTAAATTTGTACCTCTCAATCCATGCACTAGTAATTCTCCTTCAAGTTCCTCTTGAAGGAGAATTTTTAAAATTTACCAATTGCATATGTATTTTTACTATCTTGAACCATTGGCTTTTCCTCTCCCTCTATGGAAGGAGCAAAGTGTGTCATTTAGCTTTCTTTTGTTCCTGAAATAGTAAAAGAATTCTTTTTTTCTGTTTCCTTTTATGTCTCTTAGATGTGGCATCCTGTTTCCTACTGAGCTTTTTTGACCCAACTCCTACATGCTTTTGCTATTTCTCTGTGATCTCCTCAGGAATTTGCCCTACATTCCACTTTCTGTGGCATTTCCATTTGTGCTTCATCTCCTTGTGAAGTTCTTTCTTAAGTAACTTTTATAATCCTTGCCAGTTTTTCCTCATGGCAAATATAGCAGATTGTGCTGTTGCTGCTGCTGCTGCTGCACTTTGGGAAGAGTTTGGCTTGAACCAGTCAAAACCAGCATTTTGACCAAATCACCATTTGACACTGTGACAATTCAGTTATTAGAAGTTCATGTTCAAAATTGCCAATAAGGTAGCTACTCCAAAGAGATTTATATATACACAAGGAAACTAACATTTTTACTGTTATTGGAGTTCTGGAACTTGTCTAATTGTTAAATCTATGAAGAACATATAACCAATAAAATCAATAAAATTTAAAAATCTTGGCAAGCTACAGATCATGTTTCCACCATTAAATATGTTGACTTGGCCAAGTGGGAATTCAGTAATATATAGTAAGAACGTTTAAATAAAATGTATCAATTAAAGCATTTAGAGAAGAAAGTATAACAGCATTTTATTTTATGCCACTTTTTTCATGAAAGGTCAAAAATAAAATGTTTTCAAAGTTTCTCCTATGCATTTACCAACATAACTTAAAAAATAAACTTTTTATCATGGAAAACTTTAAACATATACAAAAGTAGAGTATTATAAACATTCATATACCCATCACCTAATTTCAGAACCTGTCAACACACAACCAATCTTGTTTTCCTCTCTACCAACCATCATTCCCAATACACACCCAAGATCATTTTGAAAAAAATCTTAGACATTACATCATATCATCTTTAACATTTTGTGTAAAACTCTAAAAGATAAGGACTTAAAAATATAACCAAAACACCATTACCACACCTGAAGAAGAATCAAACCGTAATTTCTTAATAGCATTCAAGATCCACTTGATGTTTAAATGTCTTCAATTGTCTCATAATTTATTTTTTAACCTTTTGTTTGTTTGAATCAGGTTGCTATTAAATATATTATGATTGGTTGATAGGTCTCTCAAGACTCTTTTAACATGCAAGTTCACAGTCCGTTTCTTTTTATCTCATTCCTTGAAGTTAATTTGTTGATGAAGTTATGCCAAAATGTTTTAAAAGCTTCTCTTATGAGTTCAATAATCTTTTATTTAAAAATTGGCCTCTCTCAAAGTATGAAAATCTATTTTTAAAATAATTAAAGCCTATTTAAATTCTAGGCAGTACCATAACAGTAAGCTGTGTAAAGAAAATGATGGGAGTCTGTCTTCACTGTTGAAATCCTAGCACTACCACACTGATAACGAGTCCCTCAAAGCCATCAGGAAATGGTCTAACCTCATTTATGTCAAGTATATTGTCCACTTATCTATTAAATAAATATGTATTGAGGACTTGCTTTAGACAAATACATAAATTTATATGTTTATGCAATATGGTCATCAATATCAAATGTAGCATACTCTTCAAATGGGAATAAATAAATATTCCCATGAATAGATATATTTCTAATTAAACATTTTTTAAATGATCCCATCACACAAAGAGCCTGAAATAAATAATAAATGGGAAATCTCTCACCTTACACTAGTTCCCCAGAGGTTCAGTGGCTGAAGAGAGAGATCGGGAAGCAAGTTGAATGAGGAATTCACTCATCTATCATGTACTGAATATCTATAACTTTTATGTACAAGGACGAATTATATTAAAGATATTTATAATTTACTCCCAGTGTAAGATAAGCAATAGGAAACAAAGGAAAAGTCAAATCTGAGGAACTAGGAAGACATGTCAGAATCTGATGACAGCTTTTCTAAGAGGTGAAAATTGGAAAGAGTAAGGGTTAATTCCAAAACTTATAGCTTTCAATACTAGAAGAGTACCATATGCAATTAGTATGTAAAATAACATAAAAACATTTCAAACTATCACACCCAAATTCTATTATTATATTAAATTTTAAAAACAAAGCAGAAAACTTTCTAATAATTTTAAGAACTATTAAATAATTTTATAATTTTTATGTAGTAGTCACTATAATCTGTAGCTAGAATTTAAGTAGATGCAATTTTATATTATACACAGATGGTTTATGACACTTTAGTGTGAGTAAAATACATTTAAATATATTTTCCAATTATTTAAAATGTGATATTAACAGCACTCCTTTCTAGCATGCTTCGTGCAGTGGTTAATCTTTTGTTATTGGAAGTGAGCCCATTTATATTTGTAAAATGCTAAAGAAAGAAATAATTATGCACACAGCTCTGGTTTTTAAGAGCAGATAATATAACTTTAGTAATGTATTGAATAGGATTGAACTTATCCTTTAGATAATATGAATTTGTTAATCAGGTCAATTAATAACAAATTGAATTAATGTGCTGCCAGCATCTGGAAAAACAAATAGATTTTCACTAGGTAATCTATATATCTTATTGATTTATTGAACTCTTCTCAAAATACTTCAAAGATAGCAGGGAAACCATAGAAGAAATTTTTCAAATCAATTTAACATTTTTAACCATAAAATTTCTATCAAGGTGAATGGATATTCCTAAGAATCACTGAGTACCACCTCAAACACCTACCATTGTTACAATTTTATGTTATGTGAGAGCTGTCCAGAAAAAGCCATCCATATATGCTTCATATTATTATATGGCTGGATACTTTCCAGACAGCCCCTGTATAGCATTCTCTTTGGCTCATAGTAAAAGACAAACCAATTTGCAAATGTATAAAACAATCAACATTTTCACCAGTGAGCTATAGTATCACCATTGATCTTTTACCATCTTTGTGGGATAACTAGATATTACCACTACTGAGCTACACTGCCTTTGTGATGAAATGTCGTAGTCTCAGTTAATTACATTCATTTGTCTGAGGCTTAACATAACAAGCAACGCCTTCCTTATATTAATTTTGAGCTCCATTTTTATTGTATGTATTTTTAAATGGCATAAAAATCTAGGGCACTCATGAAGAAATAAAGTCAATGACCTGGTTCTTTCTAAACTCACAGTCTTAGAGATGCCAGGGAGGCATCTGTGTCACACATTCATGCTGTGCAGCTGTCGAACCAAGTGCATGAGGTCACAACTACGTGTTGGACACCATTACAACTTCTCTCTCATTTGATAGTTTTTATTATAAACACAATCATGGTGCTTTATATTTGCTGAATACTTGTCAATTGTCCAATTTATAAAATATATATAAATTGAAAAGTATATACCAACTATTTATTTCCATTTAACCACAGAACAATCCTGTGTTGTAAGCATAATTTTTAATTTTCATTTTAGAAAAAAGGAACGTAAGGTTCAGGATGTCTAATTTGACACAGCTACTAACTGGCAGAAGAGATTTGAGTCTGTCCCACTTCATTCTTCCAGTCATTCTTTTATGAAACCAATCTTTACTGAGGACCCTTTGTATGCAATGCTGTGCACTAGGTCTTGATGGAATTAGAGAGATGAATAGTGAACCCTAACACCATTGCTATGCGGTCTACAGGTATTCCTCCAAGCAATACTTTAAAGTAGACAGAACAGGTATCATCTCCATAGTCCACAGACAAGAACGCTGAAGCACGTCACATAGCTAATGACTTTCAGAACCGGGATCGGAATCTAGATCTCTAACTCCAGGCCCAGGAAACTTTTCTACTATGAAGTTGGGGCACTGAATCTCTGCTTTATTCTGGACATATTGTAAGTGTGAGCCCAAATAGAGCTAAGCTGTAAATCCTATCTTGGTCCCCTTGGCTAAACTCAAGTCTCAAATCTTTCATGAAACATTATCCTCTCTCTCATATTAACCTTCCATTTCTTTAATATCAATGGTTTGATAAAGTATTGATATAGAGTCTTGATATATTTTTAACTATTTGGCCAGTGAATGTACCTTTAGAGCCCCCATGAAATTACAATCTAAATGGTAAGATGCACAGTCTATCTTTTATTTATTATGGTATTGAACACAGTGCTTACCTTAAAGAAGGTGAAATGAGTACTTGTTTAATAATGAATTTATACCCATATGATCTAGAACTATTCCCTATTCTTTAGAAAACATTCCCATTTGAGATAGTAATGCCCATTTAATTTCAGAACTATATATTTTAGATTTGACATCATAAATAAAATGTGCTTATGAGACTGCATTTTGATATATTTGATTTCCCACCAAATGTTGCCATTAACTTTCTTTGAGTAACAAACATTAGGGATAAATTTTCCAAAATGTGCTTCATAGATCATTAGTCCCTCAAGGTGCTCTGATAAAAAAATGGAGAGTAACCCTTAGTCGTATAAGCTAGAAAGATATGAATACTGTATGCCCTACTTGCAGACTCTTGAAACAAATCAGTATTTCAAAATCTCTTAGAAAATCTATATTAAAGAAGCCTGTTTAACTTCTTTTATACTTGTATTTCCCAAACTTACTTGAGCACTGGATCCTTATTTCACGTTATTCCTTTTATTATCTCATGCAACTTTTAAAACTTTGGCCAACCTTTTGTTAGCCCCAATCTAGTTGTTGAATATTACATACAATACAGTTTCTTTTACATATCCAGCAATATCTAAATCATCTCTAACACCAGTAGTGAATAAAGTTCATCATGTTGTCACAGTCCCTAAATCTTTCTGTTTTAGATGCCACTATTTTTTATTCTATCCAAATATTTCATGTATTAATAACTAAAACTTTCTCTTAAGTAAAAGTGTCTTTCTTTTCCTTACTAGAAAAATTAAATTTGTTTGTATCTCCAAATTTTAAGTTAGTCAATATTATTCTGTGTATCCGTACATTTTAGTACCTCTTTATATTGTTGAACTAACATTTTTTTCTTTTTTTTCTTTTCTTTTTTTTTTTTTTTTTTTGGTGGTTCTCTGGCTGGGAATAGAACCCAGGCTGTGGCGTTGATAGCGCCGAAGCCTAGCTACTACACCACCAGGGAACTTTCAGTCAATATTATTCTGAAAAATAATATTTACTTTTGTGAAGGTCACCTTGATTTTTTAATACATTTAAGGTAAAACCAAAGAAAAATACTTTTTTTCTCTGTTGGTTAAAAGTAAGTTACTCAATGCATAAAGCCATTTATACCAGGAAATAAGAAATCAATGAGCCTAGCTTAGAAGCCACCAACCCACACCACATTTAAGTCATATGTCCGTACTTTAGGGTGGTGTGCAAGAAACCTTATCCAAACCACAGGAACCGAGAGGGAGTGAGGGGTGAAGGCCCCCAAGGAAAATGGAAAGCTGGGGTCATTATCAGCAGAGAGGGATGGATGGATGGTGTGTGGTGAAAACAATGGTTCATAACATATTCCTAGGTTTGTCTGTGAGTTCTTTAGAAAACAGATGAGAACTCTCTTTTTCTAGCCCATGACTTTGAGTCATTATCAATCTCAATGCTTATTTTTAAATTACCTAATTATATGTTTATATTACGGGATGAAAATGTTTTGGTCCATTAATTCAACATTTCTAAGCCAGCTCTATTCCTTTTGTATTTTGAGTTTGTGTTGTAATTTTCAGCCAATACCTCTATAAGAAATAAATTAAAATTTCTGTTTGTGAAGTCACTGAGTGTGGAGAATTACATACAGGCTTGAGGTTCAAATTCTCTCAAAATTCATCTCACTTTACCAAAAGAAGCATTTTATAGTTGCTGAGAAAATTAAGCAAAACCAAGTCCTTAGCACTGACTTTTCAGGATTTTAGGAAATGGAAATAAGCTTTAACCTTGAGGTTAAAAATATTTTGAAGCAGTCACCATTTTGTAGAAATCATAGATTTCCTGGCTGACTTTATCAAGAAAGTAAACAAGTCTTCATCACCTCAGGTATTTCCCTACCTATGGGATTTCATAACAGTTTTAACATTGTCAGGCGAAGATAAGGAAATGATTTTAGTGCCTTATCTGTTTTCATACTTAATCATGATGCGTCTGTTTAAGAATGATGAGTGTTAAATCTGACCCAGAGCTTCTTGGTGAATTCTTTCAAAATCGTGGATTTCATGGATTTTAGGCAGCGCTTGACAGACTCAGCAAATTGATTTTGAAAATTTGCTTGAGACTCAGGAACCAATTATTATGAATAACATTATAATATATTATGTTTATTATAAATACTATTATAGCTCATATATTGCTAATATTTATTATTATAGTGAATGTTTTTACTTATTAGTTTTCACTATTATTTGTTCAATGCATGATTTATGCCAACTGTAATAAACACTTTCCATATTTATCAATTCTTCATAGCAATCATCTTTTTTTAAAAACTCACCTGTTAATTTCCTTTTTACTACTTTGTATACATGCACAGAACACTTGGAATTTTGGTATTGCCCTTCTGGAAATCAGAGAGTGTTCATTTGCTGTGACCATAAAGCTAAGTTTGAACCAATTAGGTGAGGTCTTCTCTTTGGGAAGAGTCAACCCCATGTCTAACTTCTGCAGTAGAAGCATGGCCGGTGCAGTTCCCTCCACAGGGAAATCAGCCATTGAACCAGTGCTTACTTTGGAACGTTCTAAGGGACTGAGGATATTTGGAATTTCCTCTACTTACAGGCCATACCTTAAAGTACTTAGTTGGGTCGTTTGGTCTATTCGCTTTACAAGAGGGAGAGCCTTATCAGCTTTCTCTGTCTCCCAGCTTCCATTTTCTTCCCCTCATTGTTCTGTCTCTCACATCCTCCCAGATGATATGTGTGAAACAATAACTTGATAGTGTCTCTCTGTTCTTGAGAAAGAAAATAGTTATTCTTTCTCCTGGCATACAAGTTCCTTGATTATCTGTCTCCTGCCTACATATCTTGCCCCATTCCCTGTGGCATTTCCCTGCTTAGACATGCACATATAATCTTTGAATTCTGGCCATCATGAATCATTTTAATCATTTTTTTATTCAAATATGTCTTTCCCTCTGCCTGGAATACCACTGTATTAATCAGGATTCTCCAGAGAAACAGAACCCATAGGAGATATATAGATATATATATAGAGAGAAAGATACACATAAGAGGAGATTTATTATAGGAATTGGCCCACATGATTACAGAGACTGAGCAGTTTTACCATCTAGTCTGCTCTCGCATGCTGAAGAACTTGGAAAGCCAGTGGTGGAATTCAGTCTAAGTCCAAAGGCCCGAGAATCTTGGATGCAGACTGCATTGGTCCTAGTTTGAAGGCCCAAGAACCAGGAATGCCAACATCAGAATGCAGAAGGTGAAGGTCTCAGCTCAAGCAGAGAGTAAATTCACTCTTCCATGGACTTTTCATTCTAACAGGCCCCCAATGGTTTGGATGACATCCACCCACCTTGGTGAGGGCAATCTGCTTTACTCAGTCCACAGATTCAAGTGCGACTCCTCCAGAAGCTGCCTCACAGACACGCCCAGGAACAATTGTTTCACCAGCTCTCGGCACATCCGCTAACCCAGTCGAGTTGAATTAGTCATCCAACCATCTTTCTTTTATTTACCTCATAAACTCCTACTAAACCTTCAAGTCACAGATCAAATGAACCCTGCTGTAAATGTTCCTAAGCTCTCTCTCAACCCAAATTAAGCATCCTGCCCTTCTTACTACCCTTCCTACATTTCTTACACTTCTTCATCATAGCATTCATTCATCCTCCTCCATGGCAATTTCCTTCCCGCTGGACTACAAGATCCTTGAGGGCAGGGTGGGTTTCCTTGCCTCCCTGGACCTAACACAATAGCTGGCACACAGGAGCCCTCATAGCTAGTGACTTCAGGCTACAGTCAGCTTCTCAAAGAAGATTCAAGCATGTGCCAGAGCCTTAAAGGAAGGGAAAATGAGAATTAAATCAATGGAATTACTATTTTATTTTAAATCAGGTATGGCCTATACATATACATACATATATGTGTATTTTTTGTTGTCTGCCAGAAGATTTTAGCATTTTAGACTTAAATTTCACTTCCTATTTTAAACCACATTCCAGCGCATAAGTTGTCAGATCTGTTTTGTAAAGGTTGGTATTTCTTAAGTGCTCCATGATGTATTTAGTTCAAAATAAATTCAAGGCCTCAGGGAGACTTGAATGTTGAGCTCCTGACTTGCCTCAGCATTTAAACACCAAACCATAATCCTGGAACGTTTTCCTATATAAATCTTGGCTTTATGATCCAGGAACTCTGTTGACCCACAACATTCCACAAATCTTGGAATGACTAATCTCTCTCCTTCTGTTGTCTTCCACCTCTGCTTTGCATTTCTGTTTTCGTGTTTCAGAACGGCTGTCCTTTTCATCAGTGGAAGGAGCATCGTGCTTATTGCATTGTCTCTCTTCCTGCTAATTTTCACTGTCAGTTTTTCTCCATAAGGAACCTAGATAAGTAATTCATAATTCTCAGTTCAGAGGACACTTAGGATGGGGGAAAAAACGATATACTGATACTTTTTAGTTAAAAATAGAGTTGTTAGTGAGGACCTTTCTTACATTATCCTGCAGGAATGAGCACTGTTCACTCCTAGCTCCTACACCCATATGACTAGCTATAAAAGACCGGAAAGTAAGGTCACATAGAGACCATCGCTCTCATTATTCAGTGAATGTGCAATTTCTCTCCCACATGTGGGCACAGCATTCTAAATTCAGTGAGCTTTTTATTTTACCAGTCTCTTCAAAAATGACCAGCCTTTTTGAAATGTATTGGAATAAATAAGCAATAGTCCCTTTATTCAATTTTGAAGCTAGAAACTGTGAACTGTTCTTTCTTGTCATTGTTGTTCCACCCTTTCTTCTCTTTCTGCCTTTAAGTCCATGTGAAGACCAGGCTGCTTGGTGCTGAAGACCTGGTTATTGGTGCATTAGAACAGATAAAGCCCCTAAAGACATCATGAGTTTTGAGATTCTGATCACTTTATGGTACAATTAGCTTTTCTTTGTTATTCGGCCAGACTGCTCACCCCATTCATTATGTCTGGTTGAAACAAAGAGCACTGGGCAAGGAGAAGCACTGATGGCTCAGGACCAGTCCCTTTGACTAAGCGACTGAGCGAACAACAGCAGTATATACTCTACTGACAGTAGAGATAATAATATATCTATCCCTAGCATTTGAAGAGCTCTTTCTAATTTATAGTGATTTTTCACATATTTTATTTCATTTTAGCTTCAAACAAAATCATAAGATAGGTGGATTGAGGTCACCCTCACTTTATCGAAGAAGAAGAAGAATTAAGCTTCAGAAACTTGCCCAAAAAGAACGGTACTTTCATTGTTGTTCCATGATCCATCTCAAGAATAGAAACAGCAAATATTTATATAATGGAGCATAGCAAAAACTCAAACCCAGGCCGACTGGCTCCTGGGTCTGGGCTCTGCACCACCATGCTATCCTATGAGGCAGCATCTCCCTAGACACAGCACAGGCATCCATGCTTTGCAGACCGGAGGGGCCAGGCACCCATGCGGAAACGACACTGAAGCTGCTGTCTTTCAGAATCACAGAAAAGCCCTTTGTTATAGAGAAATAAAAATAGCCAAGTGATAGGATTTACCCTTTTCCCACCTCTCATTATCCCCTCCTGCCTTTTCTCGTTGCTCTACACATTAGAATCCAAGAATAATGAATGTAATCTGAAGGGTGGGAAGGAGAATAAACAGAAAAACTGAGAAACGCTGTTAAAACAGACCTGCTGGCATGTGTACGGGTGAACATTCTCCTCTTGCAAAAGGGCAATTTCCCATCCTGCACCTGGAACAGAGGAGCAGTATAGGAAAGTGGCTAAAAGCCTAGGCTCTGGAACCACACTTACCAGAGTTCTAGTCCAAATGGGCCACTTCAAACAACTTATGACCCCCTGTATCTTATTTCCTGCCCTGTAAAAGGAGGTAATAACAACAGTACTTTACAAGGTTTTCGTGAAAGTAATATGAGCAAAGAGGTGGAGAAGACTTAGAACCTGACCACAGTAAATGCATGTTTGCTATTATTTTATATAATAAGATAATATATTTAAAAGGCTGGCAACATAGTTGGTGCTCAATAAATATAACCTTCCTTCTTTTATGTATGGTTTAGATCACATTCATTGAAAAATATATGCCTTATGTCACCTTGATGCTGAGATAAACATGTATTTATTACCTTTTTGGGAATTAGCCAGTTTCTTTTTCTTCTTTGTTCTTAACTCTTCCAGAGGCTCAATTTTATCCCTTCTTAAATGTCATCTTCCTACTTAGCAAATCTGATAGTTATCACCTTGGCCAAACCAGTTTACCACATTAACTGTTTCATCGGTTTCACCTAGTACATAGCACCTATTGAAACAGTGTATTAGGTTTCTCTTTTGCTCATGGAACCTGGAGTCACTTAAGCGATTTTCTCTAATTCATACCTCCTCTCTTTGTTGTCACAACAAAAAGTCATGTTTCTATGTTTTAATTCCTCTAATCTCAAATGATGTTTTGTAAGTGGTAGACCAGTTTTCTCCACTGGCCTATAAATTGTATATGTGCAGAAATATTCAAAGTCGTATCCCTACCTCCTAGCAAAATGTTTGGAATAAGAGGTACTTTATAAGTATTTGCTAAAGATTTCAGTCAATGCTGAAGGAATGAGTAAAATATAAAAGAAGGATCCTCCCCTCCAATTAACTAGAATCTAATTAGGAAATGTCTGAAATTAATCAGAATATTAGCTGCCTCCTGCTTTTAAAGGAGAAAATTAATTTTAGAGACCTAAACTTACTATGGATGTCATTTAATACAATTATAACAGTTTTCAGACAGTATTTTGGAGTAAGGACATAGTCATCTCAATCTCCTAGGCAGTGACAACAGTTAAAAACTTGTCAAAATCAAGCTAGTACTCCACCCTCCACCATTACTATGCCATTACAGTAGAGGGCAGGATATTGACTTTGGACTTATTGTTTCCACTGCCTCAAATTCTCTTTTCCGACATACCAGAACGGCTTTCTCCCTCACCACATTCCAGTCTTTGCTCAAATTTCACCTTTTCAGAGAGACATTCCTGACAATGTTATCTAAAATAAGTCATTTCCCTTCCTCACCAATTCTTTACCTCCTTTTCCTACTTTAAAAAAAAATAAGTTTATATGATAAAAACATTGGGAATATTCAACACAAATGTTAAATAAGGGTTCATTAAATCAAAGGAATATACTATAAAGAAATGTCTAGTAATAGAACAAAATTTTCTCCGTGATTATCAGCAAAACGTAAGAACTGGCTGGGAATGGGACAGATATGTAAAGGGAAATGCACTTTGGAAATTACAGCCTGTGGCTGTAGGAAAGGGAGAATAAGAAAAAATATTTCGACGGTCTCATTTTACTGGAGTAGAACAAAAGCAGAATGTCTTGGAGAGGGGGAAAGTTGGTATCTTATTTTTAAATAACTCTAGAAAAGTATGTCTGACATTTAGAGCAGAGGAAAGTAAAGTAATCATGAATGGAGTAGAGAAGTATCACAGAATCTCAAAGTTCAAAGGGGAAAATGGAATGAATAAATCAACAAAAATGAAGAAAAGGGAAATAAGGAAACAAAAATGTAAATAAATATAAAACATAAAATAAGATGAAATTATTAAAATCGAGCATGACTGTCATTACCCTAAATTGTATTTGTCCTTTAAAATGTAAACCCTTAAATTGTAGTATTTTTAAATTCTAGATTGAGAAATAATTACAGTTATAGGGTAGTATTATCATAGACATACTTTTAATGATCATTTTTAGAAAGTTAAAAATAATGGGATAGACACTAAAAACATGATTCAGAAAAGGAAAAATTAGTAAATTGGACTTCATGAAAATTAAAAACTTTATCTTTGTGGGAAATGGAAGAAGATGGAAGGATAGACTACACACTAGGAGAAAATATCTACAAATCAAAAATCCACAAAATTTTTTTGGACATGTATTATGGAATAATGAAAATTTATGTTCACACAAAAACCTATACACCAATGATTATAACAGCATTATTCATAATATCTAGAAACTAGAAGCAACCCAAACGTCTTTCAATGAGTGAATTTTTATTTTATTTTATTTTATTTATTTGTTTATTTTTTATATGTGGGTAGTTCCCTGGCTGGGAATTGAACCCAGGCTGCAGCGTTGACAGCACCAAAGCCTAGCCACTACACCACCAGGGAACTCCAATGGGTGAATTTTTAAACAAACTGTGATATATCCATACCATGGAATACTACTCAGCAAGAAAAAGAGATGAACTATTGATACATGGAATAACTTGTATGAATTTCAAGGGAATTACGCTGAATCAAAAAAGTCAATTCAAAGCTTACATACTGAATGATTCCATGCATATAATGTTATTAAAATGATAAAATGATAAAAATGGAGAACAGATTAGTAGTTACTAGTGGAGAGGGAGGGAGATGACCATGACTGTAAAAGATAGCAGCAACGATCCTTGTGATAGTGCTATCTTTAACTTGACCATGGTAGCCATATGATCTACATACGATAAAATTGCATAGAACTAAACATACACATGCACTCACTCAATTCACATACATAGATGAGTCCATGTAAAACTGGTGAAATTGGAATAAGCTCAGTGGATTTTATCAATGCCAATTACCTGGTTGTGATATCATACTATAGGTGTACAAAATGTTACCATTGGAAAAAATGGGGTGAAGTCTATGTAGAGTCTCTCATTCTTTCTTATAACTGCATGTGAATCTAAAATTACATCAAAACAAAAAGTTTTTTTAAGAAAAATGGAGGGGTGGTCCTAGAGATATCAGGCAAAGAAATAAAGTACAGTGTCTCACATTGTGGACTATTATGTAGTTATTAAAAGAATAAATTATAGCTTATCATTTACACTTGGTAGAATGTCCATAAGGTTTTGTTGAATGAGAAAAGTAAGGTTCAGAAAAGTGAGTGTCATGTAATTCTATTTTTATGAGATAGTGTCCAAAAATACCCTCACATATACATGACATGTACACATGCATATATACTTGTACATATCTATATGGGTGCTTTGAAGAAAGAGATTTGAAAATGGGTAAATATACAGAAAAGATACTAGCATGTTAAGATGAATTACCTTAAGGAAGGAGTGGATAACACGGAGAGTATGGAGGGACTGAGGGAGGAAATAACAAAAAAAAATTTAAAAAGGAAAAAACACCAATGTATTTAAACAATGACAGTGTATACGTACATGCCAATTATGTGTGTGTGTTTTATGTTATTATAAATTTAAGGAAAATGTAAGAATAACTTTTTATTTTTTTATTTTATTATTCAATAATTCTAAGTTTATTGGGGTTCCCTGGTGGTGTAGTGGCTAGGCTTCAGCATGCTCAACGCCGTGGCCCGGGTTTGATTCCCAGCCAGGAAACTAACTCCCCCCAAAAATTACAAATTTATTGAGATATACACTCAATTCACCCATTTAAATTATACAATTCAGTGGTTTTTAGTATATTCGCAGAGTTGTGCAAACTACCACTACAGTCACTTTTAAAACATTTTTATCACCCTAAAAAGGAATCCTATATTCATTAACAGTCACTGACCTTTTACCCCCAAGCCCCTTTCCCTAGCCCTAGGCAACCAGTAATCTACTTTCCGTTCTTACAGACTTGTGTGTTCTGAGTATTTCATATAAATGAAATCACATAATATACGGTATTTGTGACTTCTTTCACTTACCATAACGTTTTTAAGGTTCATCCATGTTGTTGCATCTATCAGCACTTTATTTCTTTTTATTGCCAAGCAATGTTCCATTTTAGACTGTATCACATGGTATTTGTTCATTGAAGGGTACAGACTGGCCCATGTGCACAGTCCTGGGTCGTCTGTGGTTATAGCAGAGCTCTCTCTCTTATCCTAATCTTTCTTTTAAGTTAGTTACATGCCTCATTTTGTTATCACTCCCAAATATTAGGCTCCACTAATTGCCAGCTGATTGCCCTATTTTTTTTTTTTACAGTTCCCTAAGATACGAATTGTTTCAGAGTCTGGTTCCAATTAAATTTGGGTGGGAATAGTTGTTGAAGTTTGTTCTGACCACAGGAGGGCATTTCTTAAATGTCTCTTGCCTGGGTTCAATTCCCAGCCAGGGAACTACCCACATTAAAAAAAAAAAAAAAAAATGTCTCTTTTCCTGGTTCTCTACAACTAGCTGGCCTACCATTTAGCTTGTCCGGAGCTCCCAGTCTCCTTTTAATTGCTTATCATAAAAACGTTCATTGTTTTTAATAATACACTTAGGCTTTAACTTCCTCATACTCTATTTCAAATAAAATCAATTTGGAGAGATAGAGCTTTAGAGCTCTCTGTGCTTAAGGGCTGACTCTCCCCTTTGGCAAAACCTTTGAACCACTGTTCTGGCCACTGGGCAGAGATGGTAGCGTCTGGTCTTCTCACCTTCTCCGCTTGCCTTTCAGGGTGTGGAACCTCAGCCCTGTAATTACGTTGGGGTGAGGGCCATGAGGGCTTCACCATTCTCACCTGCCACCGCTGGGATAGAACCTCCGCTTTATGAGTGGGGCTGGATGAACGAAGGGAACCCGTGACGTCTCAGCCACACTCACTGGGAACTTAACCTGTGCAAGTTGGCATGAGAGGGAATTAGCAATGTTACTGGCCTGTCCCTTTGATTAGATATCCTATCCCATGGATGGGAGCTGAGGAGGGACAGAGCCTCGTCCTCTTGGGCACAACCACCCAGAGTGAGTTTCTTTCACGGTGAACTGGGGAGGGACGAAATTGAGGAAACAAGTCTGGCTCCAGTCAGTGACAAAGATGCTCTCTGTTCTTACCAAGTTTTAGTGGATTTTCTTGAATAAATATTTGTTCATCCTCTGTGTCCTTGAAACAATTTCCATAGACTCTAAACGGTTGTTTTGGTGTTTTTTTTTTTTTATACAGTTTTTAGCAGCTGTGCTCACTCTCCACATTGTCATTCTGGAAGTGGAACCCTGAGAATTATTTTCTAAAATGCTGTGTCAAAGGGAATTCCTGGTTTCATCACACACTCTGAGCTTCAACTCCCTTATCTTTAAATGGGGATAATAATCCATGCCACACTGCTTAGGACACAGTAGCCCCAAATAAACTGTTAGTTTCTTCTTTCCCTCCACTTATCTCACTTTGGGGACTTAGAGAAGTTCTAGTTTAATAAAGGCACCTGCCCAATAATGCACTGTTACGTTTTAAGGATTTTAAGACTCCGAGAAACTATTTCAAGTAAATTGAGAAATATATTTAAACATTCTTTAAAAAAATGATCTTCAGACCTAAACCAGGGCTGTTTCAGAGGTTCAGTTCATGAGAAAATGCTTTAACAAAACCACAGACAGCATGACTAAGGTCTCTTTCTTCTTCCCTCTCCCTTACTTCCCTACTTTCTTCTATTTCACTGCCCTTCTGCACTATAACCTATCACCAATATATGAGAATTATTGAGTAGAAATCGAATAAGATAAAAAGATAAAATTCAGTCAGTCTATGTAAAGATTTGTCAAGTAACTAATATTAGTATTCTCTCTGAGCTATGTTTTCATACAGCAGTCTGGACCTTGAAATAACGCCCACTTTAATAGATAGATAGGTAGATGATAGATAATTGATAGATGATAGATAGATATCTTTCTATTAAGAAATAAAGATTACATGAAAGTAATTTCCAATGTCATTCATTCATTTAACAAAGATGATTTTAAAGCCTAAAGTGTGTGTGACATTCTCATATGTACTTGGGCGCTGGTGGGCATCTTAAGGGATGAGATGAGATTTGAGCAGCTGGCCAATCAGCATATGTCTTACTAAGCCAAAACATTATTGCGGTATTTGTTCAATCTTTGTGTAGTTTATCCATCTACTCATTGAAATGATCAGGAAGACCAATGTGGATGTGACCCCAGGAAAGGCTGTAACTGATAACTCACCTCTACTCCACCTCTTAACAGCTTTAGAGCAGGCTAAGGACAAGTAGAGTTTTGTTTTCAACTTCTCATGCAAGTAATATTGAGCAACCAGAATCTCTTAAAATTGATTTCTAAAGTGTAACAAATTTTTTTTGGCCTTCTTAAAGGATTTAAAACCAATCAGGGATGAATTATCATCAAATAAAAGAGATGATGAGGATGATAAATAAAAATCCATACCTGAAAATTCTGTTTAGAAACCCAACTATAGTTTTTTATATAAAGAATCCAAATACTTGGGATAGATTTAAAAACAAGCACTACCCACCCCCCAAAGTTTAAGTCAAAAGTAGGAGGATTTCATGTAGTTTGGATTGTGAAATGAAAATTACATTATTTGGTGCAGGAGGTACATACTGACTCCTTACTATGTGTAGTATTAGCAAGACATATTCTTATATGCAACACTAAGTCTCTTAAGCAAATAACTATAAAGTTAGACAGAAAATATTTGTTATAATAAAAGTCTAAAGATGCGACTTAAGACAGATAAGGAAGAGATTTATTCCGGGGAGGTGGAGTTAGAAAAGGTTTCATAAAGGAAGTGTCATGTGATCCAAAGTCAGCAAAGGGGCAGAAATGTGGGGACATAAAACCAACCAAAGTATGTTACAGCCTGCCAGTAATCCCACCTGACTGAAGCACTGGGAAAGGGAAATAGAGGTGGATGACCTGCAATCGATCGTGAGGACCCCACAATGTTATCAGAGGACTTGGGAGTTTATTTTGAAACCAACTGAAAACATGAAAAAGTTTTGGAAAAAGGAGTAATAATCAAAATGGTATCTTAGAGGACTTATTCTGATACGCACATATATATTAGATTTGGAAAATATCAGAGGTAAGAAGACCAATATTGAAGCCATTGTTGCAGTAGGCCGGGTGGCTCTGAGCTAAGAGAGCAGAATCAAAGTGGATGGAAGTTCTATAAACATGAAACAAGAAATAGAATCAAGGAAACAGATGCCAGGGACACCATGGTGAGGGGTGCCTGGAACTTGGAAACTGATGTCAGCAGTGAGCGAGAGAGAGAGTACAAGATGTTTTGAAGTTTAATGCCTGGGTGTCAGCGAGGTTGACAATGTTCCTAAAAAGAGAAAGGAACAGAGAAAGATGAGTTTGGGGGAAGGAAGAAAAATAGTGTTTTATTTCTTCAGTCAATATTTATTGAGCACTTACTATGTGAAGGGATGAGAGCTCTCTTTAATTTTTAAAGTGCATTCTGTGGGAAAGGCACTGTTCCCCGTGGGCCAGGCTCCAAAGGCTGAGCTGGTGGGTAGGAGTCAAGTAGAAGTCAAATATCTTTTTAATAAATGGAGTCTTCTTGATAAGTAGTAAGAGTTCCGTTTAGGCAGCATTCAAGCACAAATTACATGGTATTCCTCCAGAGCACTGTGACAAGGGAGTCCTGGCGAAGAGGGAAGTTAGACTAACAACTCTGCATGTTCCTTCCTGGACTTGAGTTAAGAATCTATTCATTCTGATGATCTATTCCTATGGGTTCTATTATTAATGTCTTGTTTTTCTCAATTATTAAATAAATAAATACACAGTTCTGTCTGCCATTCAGTAAAGCTCACACATTTACTTCTGTTATTCTTGAATTATTTCTGGTTAGGGCTCTTCTTCTGTATTGAAAACATTCTTCTACTCAGTTACCTTTACAGCTAATTTGGAATGGGAAACCTGGTAGAATGGGTTATAAATATCAGAGGAGAAAGGGATTCTTGTGCCTAACACTATTTTTGTTTGGAAGAAGCCCTGCAAACAAGAAATGAATTATCTTGACTTCAAGACTGCGATGCAGTTTATTTTTCAGTAATTCAAAAAGAAAGAAAAATCTCAGAGAGGTTCCTTTTGACATCACACGGCAAAGAAAGAGAATAATTATTCTCCAAACACTGTAACACTTTAGATCCGAAACACTTATCTGTGCTGCTTTTAAAGAAGAAGAAAGGGAAGGGAAGGAAAGAAAAGGTGAAAGGGAACCTGTGGTGAGTTCTGCTATAAGCTGTAGTTAAAGCTTTGCATTTCCCGGTGTCTTTTGAAACGTAAAATTCCACAACAAATAGCTCTGTAACGTATAACCGGTAAGAAGGTTCAATTCAGATTTAAGCACTTTGGTTTGCTTTTGAATCTGGCTATTTTCTGCATTTGTTTTGACTGCTCTCATCATTCAAGATTGACGCTTGGATGGGTGTGTAGGAGGAAGCAGCAGCAGCAGGCTTACAGCTTGCAGACAAAAAAAAAAAAAAAAAAAAAAAAAAACTCTGCCTTATCTGATGGCTATTATTGAAAATGCGAGGTGTAGCCTGGGCTGGGTAATGAAGGGGAGCGAGCAAGGGGGGGGCGAGGAGCGTGGAGCTGCATACTGATGAGTGTAGGAGTACTTGATAAAAAGAATGCTGGCTGCTGGCCGTGCATTGCTCATTGTGGAGTACTCCAACAGTCACATAGAACGCAGACCAGCCTCAGCTGACAGCTTGATATGCCTTCTTCTGCTGCCTGGTTTTGGTGGCTGTATGACGTACCGGTCGGTAGTAAAGATTAATATGTAGGAAATGTGGAGCTAGGATCAAGCCGTACTCCACAGCCTGCCTGGCAAACTATGTTTTACTTCTGACTTTGCTCTCTCGCTGAGAACATTAATCTGTCAAGCTGGCGGGCTCCTTTGATAGCAACTTTCCCAGGAGCATGATGTGGCAATGCCACCTCTCAGCCCAGGACTACCGCTATTACCCCGTGGACGGCTACTCCCTGCTTAAACGCTTCCCTCTTCATCCTCTTACAGGACCCAGATGCCCTGTGCAAACAGTGGGACAATGGTTGGAAAGCATTGGGCTACCTCAGTACGAGAACCACCTGATGGCTAATGGATTTGACAATGTGCAGTTTATGGTAAGACGTTCTCTGTGTCCACAGAGCTGCCTTTTGTCTGTCTTTGCTTCTTATGTGTCTTACAAGGCTCCAAGGCAGCCTGATTTGCACTAAAACCGGTCAATTTTATAGATGTTAACTGCATCAGAAAATCGGGATGCCCTCAGGACCGAACTTACTGTGTGCGTGTAGACACTGGCCGGAAGATGAGGTCTGTAGGCATCTGTGTACATATGCATTATATGAATGAACCGGTGGGGGTCCTATTTATAGGCAGTGAAAGAAGATTAACATTTATATTCTCCATGTCATTCTTTGTGTGATTTTTATAAATGTGCAATCTCAGAATACCCAGTTTGATGATAGCACTCTTCAGTTAATTCTAGACTCCTGAAACATACTACTTTATTTGAGTTTCAGCATTTACTGACTAATTAGACAATTTGTTATGTTTACTGTGTGAAGATTGTTTTGGTTTTTTTTCTGGTCATTGTTTGATAAGCAGTTTAGATTGTTCGGACATCCTTTAGTTTGTTAGCACACTGCTTCAGCCGGTCAGTTATGAAGAGCATTCACTCACACATGCTGTTTGGAGAGCATCAAAGTATCATTTATTACTGTAGGTAGAAAACAACACTTCCATCAAATTAACTGTCAATGTCTGGAAAGAGATGCTAAGGGACTAAGTCCATTCGTGTACTTCTGAGTGCTGGTCTGCGTGCACACTTCTCACCGTGGCGAATATCGGTGGGAAGGGGGATGGGGAGATGTGCAGACCCATAACGCTGCTTTCTAATCGTTCACATACCTCCCCCTGTGCTCATCTGTTTCCCTGGTTAAGCTACGTCACAGTCCTTATTAACTTCCCTTGCTTTTAAGGTCCCATCATGCATATTACTGATTCCTAAATTTAGAGAGAGCTCCAATAGACATGCAGCACGCAAACAGCTTGTAGAAATAATTAATAGCTATTAATACTTGTAACTACAGTGCTGGGGCTCACACCTGAAGCTTACTAATACCAGAACTGATAACAAAACACAGAGAGCCAGGCATGGCTTTTTACCTCCATGTGAGATGATTTTTCTCCAAGCTTGACTCGACCATTGTAGGTCTGAAAATTACTCAAATTGGTGAACATCTGCCTCTTCTCTAAAAATGTGTCTGCCCTATGAGCTTTTTCAAAAAAGCTACATAAGTGTATTATGACATGAGCTCTAAGTAATTGTATACATATAGAGCTCTTTATGAACCTTTTTTTTTATAATGAGATATGCAGCTACTGTTTGTGTGTGTGTGTGTGTGTTTAAGAATGCCATCACTGATGAGGACAGACAAGAGATTGTGGGTATTGAAATAGGAAAAAAAGTGAAATTTCCTCCATTGCTATGAGAGTCTTAGGACACTGAGCAGATTTAGGACAGATTGAGGACACTAAATATATGATACCAACAATCAGAGGAATTATCAAACAGAATGAAAGTGTCTTGTGTCATTATTTATGTTTACTGCACATTTTGATAAGTGTTCTTTCTCCCTATCTATTTGAGATAAGATTCTCATTCCCACTTCTCAAACCCTTGTCTAAATTTGTTCTGGTCCCTTGAGAAGTTAGGTAGGTTTTTTGGGTTCTCTAGACTATTTGGCTGCTTTGAAAGATTTTAATTGAGCATAATTGTCCCCTGAATGCTAAACACTTTTGAGCAAATATACTCCCTTTCAGCCTGGAGCTGAAAGGTTAATCAAACAGGTTTCAAATAAGCATATAGAGATTGTGAAAAACATTCATGAATGAAATAATGTATAAGCACTCCAGAATGCATCTGGCAGGCCGAAAGCCCGTATATACGTGACAAAACCAAGGTCTGATCTTCTCCATAGATTACTGTCTTTTTTCAATTCTAGGTATTGTATATATTTTCTAGAAATCAAGAAAACATAGTTAATTCAAATAAGTTCAATACTTTCTTTGTAAGACAGAATCAATTTTTAAAACTTTGAATTTTCATTTAGAGGAATTAGTTATGAAAATGAAGCAAATCATAAGATGGTGTCATCAATTTTTGCCTTATATGCTGCTATATACACTATTGGTTTGTTGTAGTATTATAAAAAATCAATTTCTGCCTTTATAAACAGTATTTATTGATTTCCATAATCTAATTTATTTCATTATGAACTTAGTTAAAGTGCAGTAATGTGATCAGTCCACTTTAAGAAACAGATTTTATTAGAAAAATCTGTTAGACCTTCTTAGTCTAAACTCCGTATCATGTTCTAAGCTGCTGTTTTCCTTGAAGAATATTCTGACCTGCATTTATTCATTCTGTTGCCTAAGCAACAAGCACCACACTCCTATTAACTATGATGTAGTGCAGGTCTTATTAGCTTATTAGAACAGGACAATAGAGACATCAAAAAGATACAATTAATGTTAGTTGAAACATCATAGTAGTACATACATGCATAGATATACTTTAGTTAGGAAACATTCTCAAGAGTTTAATCAGTGTTCCCTTAATGAGTGGGAGTTTTAAAGGATCCATTTAAGTAATTTTCAAAGTATTTATTGAAATCTTTAACAATTTTTTTGCTCATTCTGTGCTGCATAGTGTCACACACAAGCACAATATATGGATATGGATGGTCTATCCACAATACTATGATTAATGAAGATTTCTTACATCTAGTTAGAAAAGAAGGGACCCCCCCATTTATTTTTAAATATCTATAAATTGTTGCTTCTGCTTTGGTCTCTTAATATTTATCTTTGATTTTATTGATGTGTGTGTGTGTGTTTTTCAATATCTGAAAGTTAAAATTCTAAAGTTTTTCTTTATATATCTGATTCTGGTTTGCAGAATAGTTGTACACACAGTTTTGAACCTTCTGTGCTCCTAAATATAGAAAATAAATGAAAATTGGTACAATGAGCTAAGGGCCACAAAAGCACATCTGATGACCGAAGACTCTGGGGAAGTCGGGTCCATGTTGTAATCATAAGCCCCTTGCACACAGAACACTTTGTCTGAAGCTGATACAGGTCTAACTCTACACGCTCATCCCCACTGCCATCACTCGTCAGCCCCCTCCTCGTTAGGATGTCTACCTGCTCCTCACCCGCCTCTGGGAATACTGTGGTCCTGTACATCCCCCCTGTTTTCCCCAAGTTTGCAACATAGAGAATGCGTCTTAAGTTTCAAAGATAACTTCTTCACCGAGGAGTTTAGGTAGGTATGGAGGTTATTATGCGAAAGGCGCATGCTTATTTACTTTCTTAGGATACGTGTTTGGACCATCATCTCTTTTTTTCCAAGTCTGAGGACTGCTTCCTAAATTTTAAGTCTCAAACTATCTGTCCTTGTCTTGATGACTGCTCATTTGTACTCTTCCCCCTCTCCTGTCCTGGAAAGCTATTTCCTTTCCTTCCCCCTCTGTCTTTTATCCTCAAAGGTCTAACTCAATTCCTGCCTTGTTCATGTAGCTTTCTTTAGCGACACCAGTCCTTAGGAGCCTCTCTTTTCTCTGACCTCATAAAGTGGTTGTATTTGATATGAAAAATTACACTTGGCACGCCATTATGCACCCTCTAGAATTAAGAGTTAAGTTTTCACTTGTATATATCTATCTTGTCCCTGCAGCTAGACTGAAAGCTCTTGAAGTCCAAGTTCTGTGCATTCAGTCTCCTTGCCTTTCTCACAACTCCTAGCACAACGCTATGTAGACCAAATCACCCATAAACACTGAAGGCATAGCAGGTCGTTGTAGGTAAACCTGCAGCCTCATTTTCCACGTGGAAGCCTGGTTTTGCCAGGAGGAACGTGGAAGACGAGGACCCGTCACTCCTTCTTACAGCCAGTACTCCTCGAACACCTTCTTTGTGCTAGTGACAGTGTTCATTACGAGGGCTCTAACAGTGAACAGTACGCGATCCTTGACCTCAAGCCTCAGTATTGCCTTCAGACCATCATCTCGTTCGTGTGCATGGACATTGCACACACATCCCTTCCTGTGCTCACACACACATCATCCTTCCATACAATCTCGGTCCTTCAGCGTATTACTTACTAGCAATTGTTCTTCCCGCAGCAAATTGCAGTAGACACTGGAAGACATAAAATTCATCTTAGCATGGAGTAAAGGAAGATAGGGATACTGGTAACATCAAAACACTGGCAGGGGTGTGGTAGATTTACACTCCAAAGACCGAATTAAGAAGTTTATAGCAGTTGGCGGGGGAGTGACTCAGTCTCGCTGGGATAACTAGCTGACAGTTAGATTTGTAAACTAATCAAAAGGGGAGAAAATGAAATTACACCAACCTATTTTGTGTTTCTAGCAATTGCCATTTAGGTTGACCAGGAATGCTTTGACCATTATTAAAATGTTCAAAATATAGCCTTTGCAGAGTAAGAATAGTAACACTGGAGTCTATAAGTAGACTTGTGATATGTGAATTGGCATTTTTGTTCACTTGGGTGCAGAGCATTCATAAAGGACTTGCTGAAGGTCAAAGTGAGTGCCTATCAGACACGGAGGTGGGGAGCCACAGAGCTTCTGAATGTCATTCATTTGAACAAAAGATTTGAGTGAGATTTGAAACTAAAATTTCCCCCCATTCTTGTGGAGCATTTTACCTGTTAATAGACTTACTTCTCTTTTCCTCTTTTACATAACTTTTCTGTAGTAAGAGCACCATTTGCTGGTGACCTGATAAAATGACCTTTTAAGTATCTTAGCAGTGTATCATGATCCAAGTAAGAAGTTAAACTTGTGAAGCAGAAAAATAAATTGTCCTTTCAGGGCAAGACTAATAACCCCCACGATGATTTCTTATTTCAAATGTCGTTTAAGAAAATTTTATAAAGTCCCCGAGATTTAAAGGTACAGGAGAAAAATCCCTTCCACACTCCCTACACCTTCTTGCGTCAGACACAGGCCAGATTCTGAGTTGAGTGGGTGACTTTCTATTGAAAGTGCAGCTATAATTTTCCAAATGCATTTGGGCCAGTAGTTACAACACCCACTTTTGGAAGGAAAAAAAAAGACATCTTTTTAATCAACTATAGACATTTAAAATCTGTTGGTTTCCAAAAATCAAAGCCGGGGGAAACTCATTCTTTATCCGGACAACAGCTTCATTACAAATAGAAGAGACAAAAGCCTCACAGAGGTGTGAGAGAGAACTAAAGTAAGACTTCTCATTTCCACTGTCTTGCTTCTCTGTGATTCGGTTTACTCATCTGTAAAATCCATCTAAGCAGGGATCTGGGAGAAATGTACTTTGGGCTTGTTATTTAATATTTGGAGCTCTTTAAAGATGCAAGGTACAATACTGTGCTGGCAGAGCTATTAAATCTTCTCGTAGGTCTCCTTAGCCTTGGAAAGACACTGATTGCGTGTGCAATAGGAAGTCAGACAAGAGGGCATGTTCAGGATGACCATCTTCGAAGAATGGCTTTCGGAGATGACACGAGCCATAATTCTAATCTGGTGACACTAAGGCGAGAGCCTTTTCTTCCACCTGGAAGTTACGCTGATGACATTTTAAGCATGACAACGCACTGCCCCATTTCCTGATAATGCGGTACTACGACTCCCATTACTAGCGAATGCTCAAGGGCATCGCCTTCCATTTAGTCACGGGGTGTATCTGCATAATTTCATCTCTGTTGCTTCCGATGGGCAGGTACTGGGACTGAGGAAGTTACTTCGTGAATCAGAAAATTTGTGAAAACTGTTCAATTACAGACTCGCGTTAAGAAATCCGACTACAATCCTATTTCTTTGCCTCTTTAAAAGGACATCTCTCAAACACGTGTTCAATGGCAGTGACCTTCATTTTCTCACTTCTAGTCACCTCTGTAACCCCTATAATCCTGCCTGCTTCCCAACTCTTCTGCGAAAATTGTTTTCTTTTCAGTCAGCTGTGACCTGCTTCTAACCAAATCCCACTTTCCTCTTCCCCCTCACTTCTCTTTCCCTCTGTCCAATGTCTGATTTTCACCGCCCACTCCTTATTAAAATGTACTCCCTTACTGATACTCATTTGGGGTTTGTGACATTATACTGCCCTTTCTAATCACTTCTATTTTCCTGATCCTCCTGCCTGTAAACGCAAGTGGTTTTCTACCTGTCCATCTGTCAGGGCGATCATTGGTTCTCACAGACCCATCGCTGTTTCTGCTCCTCACCTCTTCCCACCTGGCTTCCAGTGCGGTCCAGATCCTTGGCCAACATTTCCTTCTACGTGTGTGCATGCAAAGCATTTAGCACAGGCCTGACATAGAATAAATGCCCAACACGTGCTTACTATTACTACAGCCAGAGTGCTCTTTCTAAAGCACGCAGTTGCTTTAGCACACGTTTGCTTTACCCTGCCTAGTCAGTGATTCTCAGTTAGCTGTGGGAGATGGTATTTCCAAAACCCTTAGCATGCCTTTTGCATTCAGGATCCCATATGACCTGCTCAGGCCCAACCTGCTTTCCACCCTCTTCTGTTACCATTTCCTCCCTGCAGCTGTAAAGAACTGTTTGTATTTTTCTTTCCTTGCCTGGCCTTTGCACACGCCATTCTCTCCGCAGACAGTGGTGTTCCTTCCCCTCTTTGCTCCTTCTTATCCTTTAGGCTTTAGCTATATTTCTTCCCTGGGCCTCCAAGTATGTGTTAGGGATCCTCTGTCGTCCCCACTCTTAGCATTTATCTTGTCATATTACCTGTTTCCTTGTCCACCCACCCCCAGGACCTGCACCACATACGAATACTAGAAGGAGGGTGGGCAAGCTTGTTCTGTAAAGGGCCAGATGGCAAATACTTCAGGCTTTGAAAGCCACATGGTCTGTGTTGCAGCTATTCAACCCTGCTGGTGTAGCACGAAAGCAGCCACAGACAGTACAGAAGTGATGGGCATAGCTGTGTTCCGGTAATGCTTTATTCACAGAGCCAGGCCGATGTGGTCACTGGGCCGCAGATGGCTGCACTTGCACTGGATTTTTAACTCCTTGGGAATTAGAAATACGCTCTGATCCTCCGTATCTCTAGGCACAACTCATGGCTTACCCGTGTAGACATGGTAAACGTTTGATGAAAAGAGAAAGGAAGAAAGCAAGTAAAGATGAAGGGAAGGAAGGAAAGAAAAGAGGAAATGATGAAAGGAGTGAGGAAATCAGGCAGGTGGCTACAGCGAGGCTCCCGAAGGCCTGTTTAGTGTAAGGAGCACCCAGGCAACAGCAGAGGGTACTTAGACGTCGGAATCTGGGCGTCAGGAGTCTGGCGAGAGCTGGAGAGGGTGCGTGTGCTCTAACCAATCAGACTGGAGTGTATTTTCAGCAGGGGAACCGCATAGCTCAGAAACTAGAAAACCTCAGCTGCGAAGGAAGCCTTTGCCTGGAATTCCTTTCTCTTCCCCTGCACCGAACTATGCAGTGTCGCTCGCAACTCAGATGACGCCGCACTCCCTCCAGGCAGTGCCCCTAGTCCCGGCCTGGAGCTGGCCGGTCTGGAGCCCTGTCCCCGGGCACCCGGCCGTCTGCTGGGCCTCACCATATTGCATCGCAGCTGTGCTCCGGGTTCCGATGTCGCCTCCCACCCTGGGAAGTGAGCTCCTTGGGCGGCCATCGGGCCTTACGCCGTTTGGTCTTGGCACTTCTGAAGCCCAACGCAGTGCCCACCATGCAGTACGTCCTAGTCGTATTAACTGGATGAAAGTTTTAAGTTCTATTCGGTTTTATGTAGATTACCCCATGTAATTCTCACCTTCTCCCTGTCACTAAGTATCAGTATCCCCATATTTATGCGTTTTGTTTTGGTTTTGGTTGGTTCCCTGGCTGGAATCGAACCCAGGCCGCGGCGGTGAGAGTGCCGAAGCCCAGCCCCTACCCCACCAGGGAGCCCCCAGGATCCCATATTTATAAATAAACAAGATGAGACTCCACAAGTTTAAAACAATGACCCAGCACTGCCTAGAGTTCAAAACCGAATCAAACAAGGTCTTCAGAACCCCTGCCGAATTCAGGAAGACCGTGCTATTTCATCGTTCCACGCTTCATCCATTCAGCCAATGTTTCCATTGCTGATTAGGTCGGAGACAGTCCGCAGGACACTGGCCCTGCCCTCAGAGCACTGCCAGTGTGTCGTACTTCCGGTCCTTTAGGGGACTTGTTTATCTTATGTCTTCCTACCGTTCCACCTCGTCCCCACTGCTCAAGAGGGCCTCTGCTCTAACTGGAGCAGAGCCTCACTGCCCGTCAGATTCATACCTTCACCCTTATTCCTGACTTCCCTCCGACCTGGCACACCCTTTTCCCTCCGAATTGCTGTCTAAGAAAGTCCCATTCTTTGAGGCACTGGTCCCTCTGCCTGCTCTCTGGAGCTTTCCCGGCTGAGCTGGGCGCCACCCACCACCCCACTTCACCCTGCACCCCTCTCAAGCTCCGGTAGGTGGAATTACTTACAGTCCTACAGCTGTGCCACGCTTGCTCACAAATCCATGTCCGTGCACACAGTGCATTTTATGCACCCCGGCTTCTGCCCGGAACGCTTCTCCTGCGCTCATTCTTAGCCTCAGTAACTCTTCCTTCAAAATCCCAGCTCAGAGGTTCCTTTTGTGGAGGCTTTCCCAAATTCTTTGGTACTGCCCAACTGTCCACCGGCCTCCCGTGGCACCCTGCACAGACCTCTGCTGGAGCAGGCTTATCATACAGGCCTGAAGTACCTGCTTCTTTACCTAAGGCCTGCCCCTGAGGGAACGAACAGGGTGTTGGTCAGTGTTACTGGCCCAGTCACTAGCACATCATCAGTCCTTGTATCATTTGCTAGGGCTGCCATAATGAAGTACCACAAAGTGGGTGGCACAAACAACAGGAATTTATTGTCTCACAGTTCTGGAGGCTAGGAGTCCAAGATCAAGGTATTAGCAAGGTTGGTTCCTCTAAGAGACTGAGGGAAGGATCTATATTAGCTCTCTCTCCTCGGGCTTGGAGATGGCTGTCTTCTCCCATGTTTTCACATCATCTGTGTGTGCTATATGCAAATTTCCTCTTCTTATAGGGACACCAGTCATATTGAATTAGGCCCCACCCCAATGACGTCCTTCTAAACTTGTTTACTTCTGTAAAGACCTTGCCTCCAAATAAGGCTGATTTGCAGAAGTGGGGGTTAGAACCTCAGCATAGGTATTTAGGGGAAACATAGTTCAGCCCAGAACAGTCTTCAATAAATGTCTGTGTGGTTATGGATCCTTTGTTTATTATCCCTCCCGTTGCCAAGCTCAGCCCATAATGGTCCTACAATAACTCCTTGATTAACGAATTAAACTCAATCTACTTGAGGTTTACATGAGATTTAAAATGTCTAAAGAATCTGATGTCACTCTTTCATCAATGAGAAGTGCAGTCTTCCTGATAACTTACAGTTTTGCATGTGTGTGCTGCTATCATACTTAATATGAGAACCTGTAAGGCCAGGCTGAGACCTTCCTACCTCTCCAGCCCTATGCTATTTCCATTTTCCTTTGCAGCTCTGCTGGTCCCTAAATAAATCACATTTACAGGAAACGTTAATATGTGTGCCATCCTTATAGTTGATAACTTTCTGTTAGAAGAGCCCCAGGGGAATAGATGATTAGATAAGTAGTGTTTTATAGGAAAGAAGGAAAATATAACCAGTTTAGTAACTACTGTTTATCAGAACTTGTTCTATACTTCCTTTTTACCTCTTCTGCAAATGTTACAAAGTATATAGTGTTATTCCAGTTTTACAAATGACAACAGTTAGAAAGAGACTAACTATCTGGACCAAAGCACTCGAGTTTCAAACCCAGGTCAATTGGAGTCCAAAGGGAAAACAATGTTTTATTGAATATGTTGCTGGGGCAACATTATGTAAATAAGCTGTAAGGGTTGTGGGTTCTGGACAAACCAAAGCAGCGAAATCCTTTCTTGTGCTTGGAGAGATGGTAATTCAGAGGAGGAGCATGAAGAGAGGTAGGAGAGAGGAGACGCCTTGCCTCGTGTAGACATTGGGCAGTCCAGAGTTAGGAAACTTCCTGTTAAATGTAGGGTTTAAAAATACAGATGCACTTTCAGGTCAAGTCTGTCCTCAGATCATGAGACTTTCTGAGTGGGAGTCATCCTGTCCACACAGGAGACACTGTGTCAAACAGGGGCAGTGTTCATGGAAGACATGATTTGCGTGCCCCTCAGTCTAATCCTTTCTGAGGTGTAATGAGTTGTCATGAATTACTACACATTTTTATCCAGAAGGAAACTGAAGCTAGAGAGACAGAGAAACAGCCCCATACAAGTCATTGCAGACGTGTCCCTGACATCATTCCAGACTTCCTGATCTGGACGGTGTGTACCATGCACATCACGTCACAGACGTTGGGAACTACCCATTCATTTAAGAGCACATGATTGAAAAGAGTGTTGCGAAACCAGAGAACTTACAACTCTGCTTATAAATTATACAGGCATAATAGAAAAAGAGAAAAAATACAGTGAATAATTTATATAGGCTTCTGAATATCAGGTCATTGATTTCTGCCCTCCAAGTCCACAGAATTAAATTTCAGATTGTTAAACTTTTACCTTCTGTCAGACTGAGCGAAGATGATTAGGATTCATGTCTGGAGCACTGTGGAACATTTTGGGTGTATAAGCCGGTGTCTGTTTAGATGGCTGGCAAGAAGAATTAGGTTTGTCCTTCCAGAATTTGGAAGGAGATCTTACAATAAGAGGCCTGGAATCTAAAGTATCTCAAGTATATTTGACAGGAGTTATATTATGCATTCTTTTATCAGGAAAGAGTAACCCAATAAAAAAGGAGCTGAGCATTTAGTATTCATCAGGCCTATATAATTATATAGCCCATTCAATTGTGTGTCAGCTCAGAACAAGTGAACAGAAACAAATGGACTGGCCACCAACTACTCCAGAAATCCCTGACTTTTTCAGAAGGAACCAAGCAAAAGATCATTTATACAAATTCAATCACTTAAGAACTGCTGAATAAATAATAAAGAGGTGGTTGAGGGGAGGGATGTGGATGAAGGGTATGTAATTTTTTTTTCCTGTGTGTCATTAGGATGTAGTGGAAGTAAGAGGACTGTATTAAATAGTTACTGCACTTTATAGTCTTTAAAACTCTTACACATACATATATTACCTCAATTAATTCGGGACACACGATAAATAAGTTCTATTTTCAGTTCTAGCATAAGTGGTGTGACATTAGGTAAGCTGTCTTCTCTGCAGTCTGAACAAGCTCAAATATAACCTGATTTTTTTTTTCAAATCCCTCCCTCATTTCTGTATCTACTTCAAAGGCTAGCTGCGCATTCTCTTCACAACTGAGCTTCTCACAAGGTCTACGCTTGCTGGCTTGCCCCTCAACTCAATACACTCATGCCTCGATACAATTAGCCTCTATCAGCACCCTGAAATTATTTATAAATGGCGATTAATGAACACCTAATTCCCAAGTGCAACATACTCTTTCCAGTCCTTGTTACTCCATCTCTTTTCTAGTGAATTATGAGACGAGGGTATGGGAGATTACAAGATAGAGCAGATATTAAGAAGATGTTTTAGAAAGTGGAAGAAAGCAGAGTTTACCAGAAAAAGGGGAGTCGAACTATAGGGCCATGCTGAGGGCTTATCTGAGGTTTGCAATCATCATGCTCAACAGGAATTGGAAAGATGACTGTACTCGAAGGCACAGAATCGCTGTCGTGGTCAGGCTCCTTCTCCTACTTAGGCTAGTCACTCAACCTCCAGGAGCATTCGTTTCCCAAGTGCAAATGGAGATAATACCACCTGGTTCACAAGGCTGTGGTGAGAATTAGATTACGGCTAGCTGTGTGCTTTCAGTCAGCAATGAATCACAGTGGTGACAAGAGTGCTTGTACCATTTAGCTGGCAAGCCACTTTGGAATTACTGACAGTGCAGTGATACACAGAAATTGCTACAAGGCTTCATTGCTCTTGCCCTCATAATAGATTGGATATAAGGAAAATGCTTACATGAATTATGCTAGGAACACCAAACTACCCCAAGCTCACCCATCTCAGTGACTTTATATCAAATAACTGTAAGGATGTTGGAAAGCTATATCACCTTAATTCACTCTTACTCATCCCAGACCTTGATTAATCGACTGCACGTACACACAGAGACTGGAACCTTACAGCATTACAGTAGTGCTTGCTGTCGACAGAGTACGGTGGGACTTCCAAGGAGCTAGACTACATTTAGTGCTTTCCCTAAGAAACATACTCAAGGACACCCACCTGCTCATAGCAATAAAATGTTCCCTTAACTATGGTTGATCAGATTGTAATAATTTTATGAGAATATTTGAATACCCAAGAGTCTAGTAGTTTTATTCTCAAGTATAACTAGCCTAAACCTGCTTCCAGACTATAAAGTGTATTAACTAACACTATGAAGTATATTAAAAAAAAAAACATAGACTATAAAGGTATAGCATTTTAAAATATAAATCTGTGTTTCAAATCTGCACCTTTTATTCCTTAACATGGATTGATAATCTCGGGAAAACATTTTGAATGGATTCCTATGGGATTTATCCATTCATTCCTAAAGAGACACTTATTGAGCACCTACTATACTTATTAAACTGTGCCAATTGTGATAGAGACTACAGAGAGGCATAATACAGGCTCCTGCTAAAGTTCCTACAATCTACTTAGGGAGCTAAGACTTCACACCTAACAGCTAACTAGCAATACATTGGAGTGAAGAACAATAGTGTGTTTTCACAGCATAGATTATACTTATGGGAGAAATAAGTGTTAGAAGCTATGGGATTCTATGAGTCTTGAGAAGGAAGGGATGTTTGTGAGCTGAACATCTCAGGGAAGCCTTTGTGGAACAAGCAGGCTTGGGTAGGATTTGTGTAAGCAGTGGAGAATGGGGCCGTTGCTCTAAGATTGAATGGCATCTTGAGCAAAGATGGTGAAGATTGCGGCATGCGTGTAGGGTTTGAAGAACAGAAGACACTGACCTCGCAACAATCCTAGCAATCATGAAATGCCTCTGTGAATTAACGTGTGACCTACCTGTGAAATCGTGGTTCAGACACTACACATGCACCTCGTGGAAAGAAAGCTTCATGATCCATCACTGCGCCCAGCTCACCTAGATGGCAGCACAAACGTGCAGTCACACATACGGACAGCAAGGGAGGGCACTCATGGAAACAGCTGACCGATCGGCCTATTTCCAGATAATCTTGAAGGAAACTCATGGAAACAGCTGACTGATCGGCCTATTTCCAGATAATCTTGAAGGAAACGAAGATACTTGTGTTACATTAGGTGTTCCTCCAAAGAAGCCCATCTTTCCGAGGACCAATATACGGCCTCAAAGCCAACAGCAAATCTGTTTTATATGCTTTCATACCATCTAAAATATCCTCTTATCACCCAAAACTAAATTTATTCACCCATTAGATCCTTTGCCTCTTCAAATATCTCCACTGCGTCCAGTTACGAACATCTAAAGAAAGTATCCTCACTTTCATCTTGGAATCATGACCACTGCTGAAATACCTATCAACTCCCTCAGCTCTAAAGCTCGGCTTGTTTGAAATGGTCCAGAATTCAATGAAGAAACATTTGTTTAGCTGCTACTTGCATGTGCCAGACATTATGCTGTGTGCCTAAATACAAAGATTGATCATCATGGTGATTATAGTGATGATGACGACGACGATAATAAGCACTTATGGAGTGCTTACATTCCACGTACTGTTCTAAGTGTTTTACATGTATTACCTATTCTGATTATTTTGGAATGAAAAATGTACCCAGTTCCTTCTCTCATGAAGCTTACAATCTCCTGGAGAAACAAACATGAACACAGTCAAATTTCTTCAGTACAATAACCGATGGAACTGTAACTCAGTACAGAGTGGAGGCATTCAAAACTAGTGACTCAAGCAATGTTCCATAGAAGAGGTCAGGATTACACGAACTCTTGATAGATTGGGAAAATGCACAACCTGACAAAGGCTGAGTGACAGGGCAGCCTTTCAGGGAAGTGGAATAGCATGTAATTAGCATAGAGAGATATCCAACAATTTGGGTCCAGTTGGGTCCAGCTGGGGGCCAAAACAAAAATAGACAATACATAAACCCAGAGAGGTCATCATGGGCCAGATCAGAGAGAGTCCATTGTCATTCCCATCCTTGGATCTCCAGGGCCCTCTCTGTAACGAAGCACGATATGTTTGACTTGGGATATGCGTGAATCTCGGCACCCTCAGGCCCTTTTAGTATGCAGTACCTTGAAGACAGGTTATCCTTGCAGGGTCTTGTCTTCCCTCGTCACCCCTACAGAACTCGCCAGTGAGCACTCAGTGTCAGTCATCAGCCTGTGGTTGTAGGGGATTGAGATCTGTGCTTTCTGGCAAGGCCGAGTCCAGAGATGGGTAATTCCATGGGCGTCTGATGACTTCGGATGTCAGAGAGCCCAGTAGGGAGCATTTTCCTGATACCAGTTCAGAAGACCCTTCTCAGATCAGGGAAAACAGTGCACTTTAAAGAGCTGTACTCAGAGCTTATCATTTTAATGGCAGTCTTCAGAGCCCAAGTATAGATGCTAAACCTTAAGGCTCCCCTGCTTCCTACTACCCCGAAACCAAGACGATGACAGCATTAAATAGGGTGTCTCTCCCTTGTGTTCTAGAAAGCAGTCTTGGAAATGAGAAAGAGGAAGAGCCTTGGCAAATGGAGGAGTGGATGCCCATAACTGGTTAATTTTGATTTATTAACTCTCTTCTCAGAAAGCCACTTACAATAGACACAGGACATTTTAACTACACTATAGCAAGGGAGTTTGAACTGTAGGATTGACAGAAAGGAGCACGCTTTTAAAAAATTTTTTAAATAATACGTATGTTTTTTGAAACAACAAAAATTGTACACACAAAAACTTCAATGTAGACCAGTTCTTCCGCTCTTCTGCGCACTCCCAGACTCACTTGCCGGAAGCAAATACCTTAAACGTTTCTGTTCCTCATTCTCCATGTGACACACAAATGCGTGTCCTTAGTTCTCCCTAGTTCTCACCTTATCAACTTGAGATGTCATTTACTGACACCTTGATATGAGGGGAGCTCATGTGTGCCATCACTTTTTCTCTCTCCTACCTGCCCGCATCCCCAAAAGAGTGGCAGACTAAATCTGAGCCCACCGACCCAGGCGCTATGAAATATCACTGCTTAGTGTTTTAAATTAACCGGTTTGACTCCAGGCCAGCGCTACGATGATGTTCCACTGCGACCAGTGTTGGCTTCTATTGTCACCCTGTAGTCCTAGAGACCCGAGAGTTGCCAGGCAAATGGGATCCTGTGCTTTGTGGTGGTCCCTGCTGGGGTCCTCATCATCCAGCTTTGCAAGTGGCACCTTGCAGCCTAGTGTTTCTCTGTCTCCATGGCACTCACGGGGTGTGGGAGTGGTTGTCCGGGAGGGAAGCCCCGTACCTGGGCTCCTACTCCCACCTGATGAGGATGGGCGGTGGTGGTGACGGCCACGCACCTACACTAGAAACACGAGGATTCCCTTATTTCTATTTAATAACTGTTTTCGTCCTGTCGTTTCTGATTATTTTTCCTTTCTCTTGCATTTCTGCCTTGATTTTATCCTTAGGGTTTCCACGGTCTCCATCGTAGTATCTATTTTCCTGACCTCCTTTTCCTGGAGATCCTTCCTCCCACGTGGGACTGCCTCACGTCCGTCATTCTGGACTCCCTTCTTTGCACATCTGCACGGAATCCACTGTTTCTTGGATGTTTTCCTCTCTCTTAATTTTGATTTTCCGTATTGCTGGAGCACACACTTAACTTTAAAAATATGCTGAGCAGTACATGGGAGGTGAATTTCTAAGCCCTTGTGAATCTAAAAGTGCCTACATTCTGCCCCCATGGCTGATTATTGCTGGATTCTAGTATGTAGTTCCAGGCTGAGTCTAATTTTTCCCCAAGCTTGGCATGCGTTGCTACGTTGTCTTGTTAACGCTGGACATGCTTGTCGAGAGGTCTGACCTTGTTTCCTTCCCAGGTGACCTTTTTCTCTCTCTGCAAGTTTTTAGGATCTTCTCTTTATCACTGGTGTCCTGATGTGTCACTGACGTGTGACTAAGTAAGTTATTTTTCATCTTGTTCCATACTTGTTAGGCACTCGAAATATAAAGATACATTCTGGGCCATTCGCTTATTGTTTCTTTGCTCATTCCTATCCCTTCCTCTCCTCTGGTGCCTTTTGTAAACTCCTATTAGACAAATTTTGGAACTCTTGAGTCATTCTTTAATGTCTCTTGTCCTTTTTCTCATGTTTACCAACTCTTTCCATTTTTATCTGATACTCTAAGAGATGGAGTGCAATCTTTAAATTGATTGCTTTTTAATTTTGGCAATATTATGTTCAGTTTCCCAAAGCCCTTCCATCTCCTCTAGTCCTTTTTCACAGCGCCCTTTCCTTTTTCCTTGTATGGAAGATTGTTTAGAATCTGTCAAGGGACACCACTTAGAAGTTAGTTGTTTTTATTTTGAAATTCTCTTTGTGGAATTATCTCTGCAGTTAGTGTTGCTACCGTGCTTTGTTTTAAACTTGAGCCTTCTCAGTCATACTACAGGCTACTCTTTCACGACTGGTAGCTTGTGGGTTTCTGTTCGGATTTCAGGAAGAGGCCATGGGAAGGATAGCTGGGAGCTCTGAGTACATGGGCGTATTTTCTTTTTACTTCCAGACTTCACTTTGCAGTGAGCAAGGTGCCCCTTTAATGGGCAGGGCATCCCAAATACCACAACGTGAACTGCTCTAATTCTCTCCGGGTTTTTAAAATGTCTTTAGAGAATAAGTGTCTGTGTTCTTTTCAGCCCGAGAAGAGGAATAAATGCCTGGTTGTGTGCGCGTGTGTGCGTGTGCGTGTGTGTGTGCGTGCGTGCGTGCGTGTGTGTGTGAGTGTGTGCGTGCGCGTGTGTGTGTGCGTGTGTGTGTGCGTGCGTGTGCGTGTGTGCGTGTGTATGTGCGTGTGTGTGCGCGCACGTGTGTGTGTGTGCGCGCGTGCGTGTGTGCGCGTGTGTGCGTGTGCGTGTGTGCGTGCGTGTGTGTGTGTGTGTTGAGAGAGAGAGAGAGGATGTATGTTGGGTGTAGGGAGGCAGCTGTTCCATACATAGACCTTCAGTTTATCCCCGTTATCTGTCCACTTGTCAATCTCTTCCTTTACCCCACCTCCTTCTCTCAGGCTGAAACCTCTGGGCTTCCAGTGGGCACCTTGGGCCTCTTTTCTGATTCAGGGAACATCTCAAGCCATAGCTACCTCCACCTCACTGCACCATTCAGTGCTTTTCTCTGTGCTTTCTGACTTCTGGAAATTTATTAAAACCTCACATGCTCAAATATTTACCTCCAGTTATGTTGGTGGTTGTGAGATCATGAGATTTTTATTCCTTATTTTATTCCTATGCCTTTTTCAGATTTTTACTGGGATTTCAGAAGAAACAAGATAAACCAGTAGGCTCAGTGTACCTCTTGAAAGGGCAGTCACACAGTCTTACTTTATTCATTTTAAATAATACCAAGTCAGGAAAAAAGAGTTATTTCTGCAAAGCAGTAGTAATATCGAGAAGCCACAATTCCTAAAAGAGCCCAGACATGTTTTCCAGAGTAGGCTGACCAGATGTAGCATTTTAAACAGGACAGAAAACAACGGTACTGTCCCATTTCAAACAGTGTGTGTAGTCATCATAGTCTCACTGGGCTAAATTCAAGGTGTCAGTAGACAGACCATACGTACTATTTGAAATAGGACGGTACCACTGATTTCTGTCCCGTTTAAAAAGGTACATCTGGTCAGCTCATTCCATAGAGAAGTAGCACAGTGCAGTGATGAAAAGGATAGACTCTGCCTAGATTCAAGTTCCAACCCTGAGACTTGCAAGCTATATTACTGAAGTCTCTGCACTTGGGTTTGCACACGTGGAAACAGGCATAATACTAACTGCACACGAATCCCATTGGATTAAGATAAGGTTTATGAGTCTGTCCATGTGAAGTACTTGGAACAGCAAACTCAAATGTTAGTCATCATCACTGCTACTATTTTCCCAGTGTCAGGACAACGAGGCATGGGGAAGTAGAGTCACTGCAGTATTTCATATCATTCTTCTAAGATAGCAAAGACAGCCCAGAGTAAATCTACTTTTAGGCGTCTCTCTTTAGCCTGGGAGTCCTGAAGGAAAGGATGTCATAGATATTCATTCAAAAATAAGGATGGACTACTCTAAGCATTATTGTGGACAAGGAATATTATTTTTCACAGCAACCTCTTGAACTAAGGGGAGAGAAGGCCAGTGAGGGGTTATGTATGTGAGAGGAAGCGAGTAAATAATGTCCGAAGAACTTTTTGAAGCACAGATGGCAAAGTTATTTGAAGGAAAGGTGTGGCTCCCGTTTGGGTGATGAAAGGGCTGCAACTGAATACTGCTCCGGCATGTGGGCTCAGGTACGTGTCACATACCATCTGCCTCGGGTGCGTGGAAAACTGAGGTTCGTACACAGAGAGAGCATGCAACAATGCACTGTTCTCAATTATTTTCACTTAAAATTCCAGCCCCAAGTGCCCTCTGAAAGACCATATTCCTCAACCTCAAACACTGGTTAAAAAAAATAAGGTCCTTACCGACTGTAAGTGGCCACTTCCTGCGTTTGATTTCACTTGATCCTCACAACCACATTTTGAAGTAGATATTGATAACTCTATTTTAATAGATGAGCAAACAGAGGAATAAACCAAAGGGAAGATAAGTCACAGGTGACCGTTAAGTAGAGGTGCCAATTACAAGCCCAGGTATTGTGACTTCTATTTTTATACATTATTATCAAGCTCTAAAGCCCCCTTCATGTTTTTGCCACCACATTTATTGCCTTTTGCTGCTCACCTCTGAAATGAGAATCACCTACTCCCAGTTTTATACCTAACAGAACGCCTCGGGGACCCTCCAGCACTTTGTCTAAGTCTCCTGTCCCTCCTCCTCGCTTATGTTTCTCACCCCCACGACCCCCGCCTGCCAGTGCACCTCCCGCAGCCTCCCGGGCCCTGTCCTCCGAGGGCTCCTCGCCTGCCGTCGGTCTCCCCTGCTTTCACGTGGGTGCTCCCCACTCCCCTCATTCTGCAGCCTCCAGAGGGGCCCACATTTCACCTCCTCCTCCCAGCCCCAACACGAGTTGCCGTTCAGCATTTTTGCTTCTTATCAACATGTCCTGTTGCTATGGAGACGGAGAGGCAGTTCTGGCAGGAGGGGGAGTCTCAGAGCACAGTCACCACTGGCCTCAGTGTGGGCGGGAGGTGGCAGGCAGCCGGGGGAGAGGGAAGAGGAGGGGGACAGTCTGGAGAACTCAAGATGGGAGCCCAACCGGTCCCCGATGGGACAGGGGACCCCTCAGTCTCTCGGTGAGACGGAGGGAGGCTGGCTCCGCAGCTGCGACCTTCGGGTGGCAGAACAGAAGGAGGCGGAGAGGGCGGCCCGGTGGTGGCGGAGCCCGGTCCCGCTGCCTGGAATCTGTCCTTCACGTGCCACTGGGGAAGTTAACTCTCCACAGCGGAGAGAAAGGAGGGCGCAGGGAGGTAAGGGTGCTGCCCTTATAAATGCAGTAGCAGGGTACCCTACATCCCTGAGAAGGGCACCTCGAGAAGGCGGTGAGGCGGGAAGGGGTGGCCTGCATGTAATGAAGAGTTTAAGCTGAAAATTATGGAAAAGCGCTTGACAGGAATGGTGGTAGTGCAAAACAGCGGAGGGAAAATGCAGCCCATTTTCCTTGGCCAGCAATTCAGCGTGTGCCTTCCAACAACGCAGCATTTGTGCTTGGCGGAAAGCTGGGACCCTCAAACTTGGTCATAGAACCCCAAGAGGAAGACTTCAGCAGTGTAGCCCGGTCGGGGGAGAAGTGACTGAGAACTGGAGTCAAAGGGTCAGGAAGGCAGACCTGGAAGTGAGTTTACCTGAAAGCACAAGTCAAGAAAGCAGACGGGGGGACTCGGCAATCCGCACGCTACGAGCGTGGGCCGAGTGTTTCCTGTGCGTCAGGGACTGTACTGGACCTGGAGCCTGGGACAGCGGTGGGGCGGCAGGAGGGAGTGCAAAGCGAAGAGGAGGGAGCGACAGCCCCAGGCGGGCTCACAGACGAGCGTTGGGGCGACACCGCTAGCTTCCAGCACGGCTGCACTGCGGGTGCCGGGGAGCACCGCAGAGGCCCCGTTTGCTTCACTCTGACTGCGGGGTGCGGGCAGTGTTTCACAGAAGGGGTCTTTAAACCAGTCTTTAAAGGATGAGTTGAAGGGGTCAACAGGTACGGGAACCCAAGAAGAACCTCAGGGGAAAAGGCCTGTACCAAGAGGCATGAAGACGTGACAGTGCGAGAGCCTGTTCGGAAAACATAGGGACAAGGCTGGAGGCTCTGGGTGCGGGCCTCAGCAACGGGAGGCAGGAAACGAGGTTCAAAAGATAGGACCAGGTCACCAGCCCCCCAAATGCCATCCTTTGGGGTTCGCACTCAATTCCGTAGAAAATGCGTGGAGCCGTTGCACGGAGTCACGGGAAGATTTGGGATGGTTAACACTCGGAGGACAGGGTGGAGGGAGCAGAAGGAGGGCCTGCCACGTGACGTGAGCAAACCACAGGCTGGGGTGACGGGCGGAAGGGACATCATGGCAGAAAACTGGCTGTACCACGGCATGCCTGCTAGGCGTGAGTGAGACAGGCATCACGGGTGACGGCGTCCGAAAGGCTGTAAGTATCCATTCAGCCTGAGAAGTAGAAGTCCCTTTTACAGGGGTACATGTGCGGCCACCTGATCTAGGTTCCCATCTTATTCCTTCAAGAGCTGCAGGGAAAAAAATACCAACTGGATTTAACTCTCCCACCTTCCTTCACAAAACGCTCAAAAATGTAAGATTAATCTCCTGAGTTTCACAAAGCAGAATCACATGCTAAGGCCGGAAAGTGGAACAAATGGCTGAAGATTATTTTTAAAGTTACTAAGCAAGTGGCAACGATCAGTGTCCCTTGTCGAGCCATTTAACACACCGTGCGGTGTCACGTGGCGGAGGCCACACAATAGAGTGGGTAACACTGGACAGTGGATCGCCAAAATTGACACATAACTGGCCAGAAGTTAGAAATGAGGATTATGATGTCCTTCTAAAATTAACCATGACTCAAATATCTTATTACATAAGGGGTTATTACTTGTTATTTAGTCAAATAATCAACAGGAATAAATTCTGGATGAGCAGTCATCCTGTTCACGTACACTTGTAAGTTGAGAAGTTGTTGTGGCACGTTTTTCATTTCTGATACAGTCATCACTTAAAATTAAAATGTCATAGGAACAACTTTTCTAGTGTTGAGGAGGTGAAAAGTAATGGGCAGTCTTCAGTGGGACAGTCCATACCACTTGGACAGCTTCTTGCCCTGTTTACCCAGGCAGTGAGTATAACCTTGTTTATCTCTATATGCAAGTTAGGCAGACCCACTGACGAGTTTAACCACTTCTGAGTCTGTCCAGACCCACAGCAAGGGCGTGTGAGGAGACGAGAGAAGTGCCTTCCAACTTCTCTGCTCCCCATTTGGGTTCTGAGTTTGTGCACCCCTCCTCAGCACAGCTAGAATCACCCCCTCATCACCTCAAGACGGAGCCTTGCTCCCCCACTCTCAAGTTCAAGCCATACCTAAAACAGCAGTATATATTTAAAGTCTAAGCCCCTTCCTATGGCTGCACATCAGCCAGGTCTTGCTGCTAAGCTAGCCCTGTGGCACTGGCCCTGTCTGGTCACTGCAGGGGGTCCTGTCTCACTTCTGAGCCTGGG
This sequence comes from Lyroderma lyra, assembly GCA_004026885.1. Taxonomy (NCBI): domain Eukaryota; kingdom Metazoa; phylum Chordata; class Mammalia; order Chiroptera; family Megadermatidae; genus Lyroderma; species Lyroderma lyra. The sequence goes on along the minus strand of PVJL010003699.1, from coordinate 17,102 downwards.
GACTTGCGCTACCCTCCATGTCACATGGACCCTTTTTTTCTTATCAAAGGCGTTAGCCAATGGTTTGTTCTGGGGTAAAGGACTGGGCTCCACTACCCATTCACAGACTCACTCCCTTCTTCCTGCAACTGTGAGCGTTGCCCAACCCAGAACTCCATGCCACTGGGAAAGGGACACCTCCCACGCACGTGCCCTGGAATGCCTCCTCATTTTGCACTGCCGGTTGGAACTCTCTGCTTGAACTGTGCGTTGCTGCTGTTGTCCTCTTGGGCGTATGCTGCACCCTCAGACTGGACCTCCTCTAGCCACAGCTGCAACTGAATCAGTTCCTTAGCCCTCGTTCTGTCCCTGGAGGAGCAAGGCCCCCTTCCTGGCCCAGAAATAGCCCCACCTGCCCCATCCTGCTCTAAAACCTAACCACACCCAGAAGAACCCAGACATAGGACATGCTGTGTCCTCCAAGCCCCAAGTCAAAGGGTCGTTCTATTCTGTGGGGTTGTTCTGTCTTCTGACTTTCTTGGTCACCTCCAACTCGATTTCTCCAGCTGGCCACTACATGATGCCACTCCTCCCAAGCCTCCGAACTCTTCTTGTTTTCTTGGGTCCTGCCTCCATCTTCTCTGTCCCTCCACCACACCCAGCAGACTGGAACATTTTCCATAATGCCAGACCACATGCTGGTACTGAGTGGCTGAGACTCAGGTCAGGGAAATCAAATGTTGAGGATTTATTTCAGCCAATTTGAGAGGAATGTCCTAATGAACAGGCCAGTTCCTGTTTATTGACCGAAATCCCTGGAGCCATTCAAACGGGTTCAAATCAGCCATCAGTGTGGCTGAGGACTCCACCATGATCCTGCGCACACACGACGGCCTTCCAACAGGATATAATGAGCTCTTAGATAAGCCCCCTTCCCTGCTGCCTGAATCAGAGTCCTGGACAACCCATTCAGGGTCTGTCTCCTCATTCAGCTGAGACAGGACCCTAATGATGCCGTCTTCTCAGGCAGCACGCAAGCCGCAAGGCTATTTATAGAATGTTAGTGTCTGAGCTCGGCTTTTTCAGAAGCCAACACAGGAGGCAGCTACTGTGTGGTTTTTAACTCATTAGTCCCATGAAGCAAGACAGTATTATGCACATTGCATAGATGAAGAAATAGCCAGAGAGGTTAGACGACTCGCTCAAGGTCATTCCACCAACTGGTAGAAAAACTTACAACTTCGATGTGGATGATGTTTTATTAATAGTTTTCAAGATGGGCTCAAACATATCTTTTAGTATACATTTTATAAGTGTCTTTTAAAAGAAATTTTGCTCATCATTGTCTCTGCAAAAGAAGATTTGGTTTTATGAAATGAAGTGTCATCTGTGGAGGGAAATAACAGGCATAGTCAAAAAAAGAAAAGCTTCTCAATCCTCTGCTGACAGAAGTATGACATAGACCAAGTGACCTAGGAGGCACACGGACATGCATGTGAGTGATCTGCAAAGTTTCTAGAGAGAATGGAAGGCCAGCCAAATATTTCCAAGACCTTGTAGCCCTTTGTGCAGTCAGGTTTATCCATAGGGCATTGCTGGTGAACTTCAAAGAGGAAAACAATTCTTATTGGAGGCAACCCCTTCAGGGTGATGTTATAGTTGAAGGGAACACCATACTTGAATAAGTCTTCACTGAATCCAGCATCAGGGACTCATCACTTTTCTGATTCTAGGATTCCCCCCTCCCCATTGCTAACTGTTTTCTCTCTTTTTGTGAATGCTGATAAATGATGAAAATCTATTTAGATCATTGGTATGATTCCAAGATCTGGAAGTATCAGCATTGTTGATGTCAGACTTAAAATTAAGTTAGGTAATTGAAAGTGGGATGATGCTGAATAGTGGACTTCTCCCAGATTTCAGTGCAGACCTCTCCTGCAAGAACCTTTCCCCATCACGTTCAGCATGCTCATCTCAGCGTGATAGTTTACGGACAAAGGATCAGTCTGCCAAGATGAGAGTTTGCCCGTAGGCTTGCTGAGGCTTTTTTCAGCAGAAGGTTGCAATTCCAATTCTCAAGAAATAACCTCTTCTCATAACTCACGTCAAGTATACGGATTCTATGCAGTAATCATCTCCCAAGGGTGTAAGTTCTTTTTATTCAAAGTTTTCATTATGACGCAAGCCTTAGCTGACTATCGTTTGTTCCCAAAGTGTTCACTGGGTCTATTCATATCCACTTGATGTCGTTATCTGCTAACCCTGTTTACATTTTTCTTGGACCAAAAGGGGCTAGATTCTTAGCCTATTAGAAGGATATTCGGAGGTCATATAGAATAATCCCCTTAACTTTATAAATAAGGAAAACAGGCACAGAGTGTTTGTGATTTTCCAAAAGTTACACCGCTACTCCTAACTCCTATTGGAAATAACTGGGGTGTAAATAAAATTAAAAATAAATAAGGAACTGGGATAGAAGACCCCAGGCCCCCTGAAACTTTACTCTGAATTCTTCCTTCTTCTGGGCTTCCCAGCATGCCCAGGGGGTGTGTGGCAGGATGCAAGGAGGTAAGCACCGTCATGAGGTAAAACATGGCACATCTTTTCAATGCATCAGTTTTGCTCAGTGATTTGAGGCAGTGTGAGGTGAGAGAAAGAGTAGACCCTGTTATTTTTGCATGAAGGAAAACTGATATTTTGTGGAATTTAATATAAAATTTGTTTTGTATTAAAGTGTTAGACTTCAAATAAATGTCATGTGTGCAACTGGTTGCTTCAGATTACACCCTCAGACACCCCCTTTCCTCATCTGCCATCCAGGGGCGCTCACCACCATTCCTCTGGCAGTGGGAGTGCCTGAGTGGGCACTCCGATTTGGAAAGCACCACCTGGTACCGAGAAGCATCAGGAGGAGTTAACCTGAGAGTGGGAGGCTTGTTCTTTTCTCCTAAAACTCTCAGACGACTCACGATTTTCATAGGATCCGTAGAGTTTGGAGCCACTGTGGAGAGCAACCATGCGTTTCAAGGAACTTGCATTGAATTTCTCAAGCTGTTCTAGGGGAAAACAGAGACGTCAGTCCAGGAAATGTTGTGGGGTTTTTCCTTAAGAATCTCTTATGTAGTGTCTAAAGTATTTTAGAATCTTTTCTGTGTTTTATTTTTCTTTTATGTTTGTGACATCACAGAGAACACGTCTGTTTTTTTTTTCTTTTTTCTTTTTTATAGACAGAAATAGTTGTCTCCTTTTAAAGCTTCCTGAAAGTGCCAAGTAGACCTTCATTTCCTTTGTAATGGAACAGTCCCAGACTCTTCTCACCGTCCGTGCTACCTGTGTGGCATTTGTTTTTTGGCAACCACGCCTCCAGGGTCCTAGATATGAGCAACCTGCCATCTTGACCCTTCCCCTTTTTTACCTTACATCAGCCAGTTGCCAAGTATTATTGATTTTACCTCCCAACTCTTTCTGAAATCCGGTCAGTGCAGCCGTAACGTCAGCTCACACTCAGAGCTCTTGCCTGCATCAGTCCAATCCAGAACAACGTCTATGCTTTATGGGAATGAACCTCTTGGCTCCTGGCGGGTGGTAACATGGCAGCCCCGGAATCAGCCTGCCGTGACGCCAAGTGCACAAGACAGGGCCCTGGGTACGTGTCTCAAACGTTACCATTGCCACCTTGTGTAGGAATGACTCGTTTATAAAATGCTTCCCTCTTTCCAGAAAATAGCCTCTTTGATAACAGGAAATCACATTTTATTCGTTTCTGTGTCCCAACACTTACTGTATATCTAGTAGATGATAGATGCACATTTAATTTTTTTGAATTGACAAATGAAGCCTGTCACATTTAAGTAGGGTGGCCCCTCTTGCCTCTTCAAAGGCCCCACTGTTCCCTCTCTGTCCTGCATCATCGATTCCCCTCTCTGTGGACGATCCCCACCCACATGCAAACATGCCGTGATAGAGCCTCACTTGAATTTAAAAGCTCTTTACCCTACATCGCTTCAGTGACCGCCCCAATTTTCATCTCCATTTATAGCAACACCCCTCCAAAGCCCTGTCAGTAATAACTCTTCGCCTTTCTGTTCTCTCTTGGACAAGAGGTGTTTCTCCTTATCATTCCACCCAAACTGCTCTAACACATCCCCCAGGACGTCCTCACTGCTGAATCTCGTCGTCCATCCTCAGCCCCCACTCTCTGTGGCCTGTCAGAAGTGTTGACTCAGCCAATTAGTGTCTTCATCTTGAAATGATTCTCCTCCAGTCCCTCATTATCTCTTGGTTCTGCTTTGCTGGCCATTCCTCTTCACCCTTTCTTGCTGGACCCTCTTTATCTTTCCCAGCCTTGACATTGGAGTGGTCTAAGGCTCAGTCCTTTGTCTTTTGTTCTCTATCCGTGTTCACTTTCCAGGTGATCTCATTCAGCCCCACAGCCCCTGTTTCATCTCTACACTGATGACTCTCAAAATTATACTTTCAGCCTAGACCTCTCCTCTAAACTCTGCAATTTCTAAAGGAATTTAATTTTTTTATATCACATTTACTCATTGTCTCAGAGAAATCTTAAAATCAGCAGGCAGAGAACTCCACCTTATGTTCTTCCTTGCAGACACACAGACACACACACACGTACACACACTCATACACATGCTTGTGCTTGTTTTTATTTCTTTAGTCTTCCCATGAAAACATCCTCTTCATTTTTCCGGTGTTCAAAATAAAAGCCTTGGTGTCACCTTGCATCCATTCCTTCTATCCTAACGTCACGTGTATTCCATCAGCAATTCTCACTGTTCGATGGCTTCTCACCACTTGCCACCTGCACTAAGCCATTGTCACCTCGCCCCTGGATTATTGCAGTAGCCTCCTCACTGGTCTCCCTCCCATCCTGACCCCCTACAGTCCCTTCTCCACACAGGAGCCAAAGTGATCTTTCCTAAATCGTGTTACTACAGTGCTCTTAATCCTACACTGGCTCCCCATTCCACTCCAAAGAGGATCTAAGACCTCTGCCATGTCTTCCAAGACCTGTGTGAACAGATTCCCTCTTTATCTCTGATTCCACCACCTACCATTCTGCCCCTGAGCATTCATTCCACTGCACTCACCCAGGCCGCTCGCTGGCCTGGGTCCTGCCAAGCACTTTCCCGATGCAGGGCCTCAGTACTGGCTCTCCTTCTTGAAATCACCTTCTGCAAGTTATCTACAACTTTTCGGACTCTATCCAAATCTTTGCTCAATATCACCACATCAAGAGACCTAAAAGAGCACTTCTCCCTTCTCTGATTTCTTTATCATTGCTGTACATATGACCCTATGTAAATCCCAACATGTGTATTTATTGTTGCCCCTTACACCTGACTGTTAGCACCACCAGAGCTGGCACTTCTCATTGTGTTTTGTTTGTTTGTTTACTTTGTTGTTGTCTTACTGTTTTATCTCTAGTGTCTAGAACAGTCTGGCACATGGTAGACAGTCAATAAATGTTTTTGAATGAATGAATTCAATGAATGAAGAAGTTCTTTGGAGGAAGGCCCATGGTTGCAATGTGGTTGCTGATACATACGTTCATGTCCCCTGTTTTGGCTTCATTAGTACTGTGCTTTAAAAGATTGAGCTGATGGGCTCAGACAAGATAATAATGTATCTTAGTTAAAAAAAAAAAAATCTCAGAATGCAGAATGCCAAGGCTGCTGGGAGGACTGATGGTTGTTATAGCAACTCTTAAAGTCAGGAAAGTTGGCAGGCAGCGTGCACTTATGAAAATATGTTTATGGAGCCTCCTAAACATTTTTAGAAATTAATTACACAGACATTTTATTTGTTGTCTCATATTAGGAGTTATTTACCTTGTTTGCACAGTAGGTTAAAGTCCCCTGCAACATACCCTAGATCAGGATTTTATTAGTTATTCTGACTATGTACGTCTCTGCATCATCCAACTAAAGCTTGTATGGAAGCTAGGAGAAATTCTGCTGATTAGAAATTCTTGAAGATTCATGTAGAAATAAGAAAATGTCTCCAGAGTTGTAATAACCCAAGAAATGGAATAAACCCCACCAGTTTTTAAATTTTGTTCCTTAAGGAATTTCCTTCCATTTTCCCTGGATTAATTTCTTTCTCCAAAGTCTTCTATTCAGCATATTATCAATGAATATTTTGAATATCAATGATATGACCTTCAATATGGAAGGAAGCTAACATTTATTATACATTTATTGAGTCTGAGTTTTTCATGTACTATTTTATTAAATTTTAACAAAATCTATTAGTATCTTTAATTTGCCTTAGGCTCAAGGACACTAAATAATGTTCTCAGGATCACAGAGTGGCACTCCAACTCTGGTCTGTTTGACTCCAAAAAGTGTATTTCCACAGTTTCACACTGCCTCACAATCTTTAAAATATTTCAGAAATCATCCCACTTACCTGCAGAACTACCTGGACTGCCTTTACTAGCATTCTCCTAAGACCTCACTAAGTCTTGGCCAAGACCAAAAATGACATTAAGAACTTCAGGATTCAAGAACCATGCCCACCACTCGCATCAGCTCAGCAGTGACCTCAGGAAGCAAGCCACCAAATAAAACTGTTACCCTTGGACTTTGTGGTTCATTGAGTTAAATGCGCTTCATTTCTCAGCATCTCCAAAAAGGAATGAAGGGCTAACTCTCCTCATTCACTGCTCGTGGACCTTAGCAGCGCACTCAGTGAGCCGCCGCTGCCTGTCCTGTGGAGATGATGATTATTAACTTCCTTGTCAACTTCCAGAATACAGCTCTGCTTCCTCAGCGTTCTGAGTAGATAAACTGGGTCATGCCATGCACCAGATTTTTTTCCTCATGACATGTCACTTGCCTCTCTTTCTACCATTTAATACAAAACTCAAGACCTTTAATTCAGCTATAAACACTCATCTAGCTCATGCCTTTGCTACTAATTTTCCTTAGTACCTTTGGGACTTCTTCCAGGCCTTCATCACCTCTTATCCTAGATCATCCCATTAATCTTCCAACTAAAGTCCTCACCCTCAGCCTTTCTCTCTAGTGTCCATCCTCACACAACTCTGGATGCACCTCGTGACGGAAGCATAGCATCAACCTACTAGCTCCCTAATCAAAACATCTGTTACTCATTGCCTATGAAAGAAAGTATAAACTTTGAGCCTGGTGTTGAAGGCCATCCTCATTAGATAGACTTTTTCAGTTGATGTCCTGCCAGACCCCTTTAAATCTCAAATTGGCTTAGTCACCATTGTCTTGATACGCCGTGTGCTCTAGGAGCCCTGTACTTTTTCCTTAAGCCTCTCTTCTCCCTGAATACAATATCCATGAACAATCAGTTCCGTTCCTAGGACTTTAATTACCACCAATGTCCAGATAATTCCCAAACCCATAACTTCATCTTAGATCTGTCCTCATGAAGCAAGACCATTTTTCCACATGAAGGGTCCACACCTATCTCAAAGCTACCACTTCTCAAATCTGCTTCTTTCCCACAATTCCCATGTCATTGAATGACATTGCTATTTTTTTCTAATCATCCAAGCAAGAGACCTGAATGCCAACCTTGTCTCCAATCTCTCCTTATGGCATTTCTATACCCTGCTTTGTACTATCTGTGACTTCATATTATTTCTTTATATTGCAACAAGAATTTAAGTGAAGTCAGGAAATGTGTCATGCTTATCATTAAATTTCTACTGCCTAAATCAATATCTTACACAAACAGGTTCTTAACATGTGCTAGCAAAAAGAAATGATAAATCCATTTCTTATGAAGATTCATTATATTCACAGATGCTGCCATTTTTAAATAATTAGTAAACTCAAAATGTTTAAATGAAGGAAATTAAATGAGAGACATCGAAATAATGGCATTGGTAGTGCTACATTTTAGAAAATCCACTAGGGAAAACAAGGCGTTTACGTCAGACTGACTCATTTGTACCTGTGTGTCAGTTCCAACTTGTTAGTGGGTAGGGCTGACAATGGAAGAGATTTTCCAAAAATGTCAGTGTGTGATGCTTCACATTGGAAGGATGCTTTAATAGCTCTATTCTCACCACCAGCAGCCCCCACAGAACAAAGAAATAAAGAATTTGGGAGTCCAGTGAAGGAATAGCAGCAGTATTTGGAGATTAGTTTTATGGTTGGATGCTTAAAATCTCTCCTAGTTTCTTGTGGCTGTTGCAACAAATGGCCACAGACCGCAGAGCCTCAAACAAAAACAATTATTTACTCAATGCTCTGGAGGCCAGGAGTCAAATTCGTATCACAGGGCCAAAATCAAGGTGTACGCAGGGCCTCTACCCTAAAAGGCCCTAGAGGAGAATCTGCTCCTCACCGTCTCTTCTGGTGCCCGCTGGCATTCCTTGACTTGGGGTTGCATCACGCCAATTTCTGCCACCTTGGTCATATTGCTTCCTGCTCTTCTGTCTGTAATATATCCCTCTGTCTCTCTTCTGAGAATACATTTGATTGTATTTAGGGCCTACCTAGATGGTCCAGGATCATATCCCCATCTCAAGATTCTTAAATGAATCACGTCTGTAAAAATCCTATTTCCAAATAAAGTAGTATTTACAGGTCCCAGGGATAGCACCTGAGCCCTTGAGGGTCATTGTTCAGTCTGCTGCAGAAGCTGACATCTCAGATTCGTGCTGCCTTAGAGCAAATGCTCAGCAAACAGCGGCCGCCGTTTTTGTTGCTGCTGCTGTTGTTACCCTGGGACCCAAAACTTTGATCCAGAACCTCTGAACCAACATAAGAAAGCCCCAAGAAATTCTTCAATCCTGCCAGAACCTTGAGCCCTAGTAAAAGATTAGTGAATTCCAAATTGAGTATTTGTCAAAAATGTCCAATCTATTGTCAAATTTGCCTGCAATCATTCTTAACTGCTCATTCATTTTCTTCTGTCTGTTCTTTGTGTGTATGTGTGGTTACTTTTGATAGCAAACTAGAAGTATGAATGGTACCTAATTCAAGCATATCAGTGGCAGCTCATCTGCAGGCTGATGGGTGGATGGGCACACAACACTGCAACATGTAATATGTTTTCATTTGCTAAGTAGAATATTAACCTCATTCCCCAAACCTCTTTATGAAAGTGGAAAGATCTGAGCTACTGAATTTAGCACTAGGCACTGAATGGTTGGTCACTCTTTCAAGGAAAGGTGCTATATTTAAAAAGCTTACCGCATTAAACTATTCTCATAGGCAGCATAACCAACCCCAGTCCCTACTGAGATACACCAACTTACAAAAGAAAATTTTCAAACTTTTTTTACAGTGTTATAAAGTCATCTATTTTTATACTTGCTTCCTTTTCAGATAATAGAATTTTATAATCTAAACTAATTTATTCTATGTTGCATTCAGATTTTCCAGACAGCCACTAGATCCACATTATGTAATCATTGGAAAAGACATTTTTAAAAAATGGTTTTGTCTAGAATTTAATGTTTTTGTCTCTGAATCCTAGTATGTATCAGCTTAGAATTTGGGATTTTTCTCTACAAAGGTTAAATTATATCTTTCTACTTATCATGGTTATTTAAAAATCCCTTGTATCTGAATGTTTATTTTTTTAAAAATCTGTATAGAAAGAATGAAGATAGAAATAAAGATAATAAAAACAGACTTTAAACACAAGAAATTAAAAATATTGTGGGTGAAACATTTGTAGTAATAGTAGCTAAATTTTATTGAGCACTTATTCTATGCCAAGTACTAAGTACTTATGTGATTAGCTAATAATATAATCACCACAGCCCTGTTACATAAATACTATTATTATCCTGGTGTTTCCAGATGAAAAGTGAGGCTTAGAGAAATTGAGTGGCTGGTTGTAATGAGAAGTAGATGTAGAAAGAGAGGTCACATTGGATGGTGAACTTATACATCAATTGACAATGCACTGTAGAACTGTATGCCTGAAACCTATGTAATCCTTGCTAACAGATGTCACCCCAATAAGTCTAACAATAAAAATGAATTTAAAAAAAAAAAGAAGTAGATGTAAACTTTCTGAGTCTGTCCTGAGCCAACACCCAAGAACAGCTGTAGTGTCCCTTGTATAGAAGATAAAATCAAAGTGCTACTGGAGCACCTGTGAGGAAGCAGTTCCTTTTGCTTCTTGAGGTCAGGAAATATTCCAAAGAAGAAGTTCTTATTAAATAACTTTTTAAAAATTATGTATTTATTGTTTTCAGTTACAGTTGACATTCAATATGATTTTTATTAGTTTCAGGTGTACAGCATAGTGGTTAGACATTTATGTAATTTTTGCAGTGATCCCCTCGATTAGTCTAGTACCCACCTGGCACTATAGGTTACAACATTACTGACGACATCCTCTATGCTGTACTTTACTTCCCGTTGACTGTAACTACCGATTTGTACTCCTTAATCCCTTCACCTTTCTAACCCAGTCCCCCAACCCCGCTCCCACCTGAAAATCATCAGTTTCTTCTCTGCATCTATGAGTCTGTTTCTGTTTCTTTGTTCATTTATTTTGTTCTTTAAATTCCACTATAAGTGATATCATACAGTCTGACTTATTTCACTTAGCATAATACCCTCTAGGTCCACTCTTGTTGTTGCAAATGGTAAGAATATTTTAGAATATTCCATTGTATATATGTACCACATCTTTACTTTATGATGCATCTTTGAGGCTACCAACAGCAACAACACTTAGGAGTATTTACTATGTGTCAGATATTGTTCTAAGACTTTACACATATTAAACTCACTCCATCTTCAGAGTAGCCCTGTGCAGTAAAGACTGTTGGTATCTCCATTATGATAATAAGGAAATTGAAGAACAGAGAGATCAGATAACTTATCCAAGTCCACACAGCTAGAAAACAGAGAACCAGGTTCCCACCAAGGCAGTTCGGCTCCAGGGCTGTTAGCCTCTGTGCTAAAGAACTGAACGAATGTTGAGCATTAACATTATGAAGTCACAGCTATTACTTTAAATATTTTGATTTAGTCTATTGTTCAACAATCATCACAGCCAGAAATATTTCCAACATAATTCTCATAAAGGTTATGATGATCACAATCATTTAACCTCTCTGATTTTCAATGTTCTAATCAGTGAAATGAAATGATATCTTGTCTGCCTTCCATAGAGTTTTTTGTGAAGTTTCAATATTATACACATGTGAATTCTTTACAAATTGCAAAGCATGTGCGAAATATTACAGAGCTATTATCATTCCACTAACTAGACATAAAGAGAAACATTTTAAAGTCCAAAAGCATGTTTAGGGAATTAAAAAGCTAAAACTTGGAGCATATGGGGGAGATGATTATAAATGGAACTGAAGGTCACTATTTGAAGGATCTTGGTTGCCATATGAAGTTTCTTAATTAGAATATGAGAATAAACGCAAATTTTCTGACCATAACAGATATATGTTCTTATTTACAAGATGCTTTGGAAATAACAGTTTGGGCAATAATTTGGAATGGGAGAGCATGGAAAAGAGGAAGTGCAGTCAAGAACCTCCTACATAAATCTAGTTGGTAAAGGGTGGAGGCTGGACAGAAGCACGATATTGGATTGAAAGAAAGGAACAAATCCAAGACATTGCAGAGGTAAAATTAACCTGGCTCCGTGAAGCAAGTGAAGTAAAGATATTCAGAAGGTTTGTCTTGATAGTGAATATGTTTCAAGAAATGGAATAATCATATTTAACGAGTATTTAACAAGGGTTTATTGAGTACCTCCTAATGCTAGCACTATTCTGGGTATCATTATTTTGCGTTATCATTTTAATCCTCATTGACAACTACATTATTCATCCATTTATTTAGGAGTATTTTGAACACAGGTAGAAATTAGAAATGAAAAAACACCTGGAGAATATAAGTAACCAACCCAAGGTGACAATCACATAGACTCAAGAGAGTCAAGAGGCTAACTTATTCATCTGCCTCATTTTACTCACCCCATTTGTGTGGAGCAGACACTGAGTTTCATTTCAGACACGATAAGTTTGAGGATTCTGTAGGAACTTGGAAATGCTTATTTCACAGTCAAGAAAACAAAATCAAAACATGAAATTAGTCCTCATTCCTAAATTGTGATGGCTCCAGGCTTGTCTGGTTCTAAAACCTTACATTAAAGGGGGAAATATATTCTGAAGATACTGTCTTCAAGAGCCAACTAAGTTATGAATCAATCTAATGCATACTCTGGGTTCCATGTAATGTTTGATTTTACCTACTTGCCCAGGCAGTAATTTATCTGTAGTATCTGCGAGTCCTGTGGTGGTGAGGACTGTGAGTGGCTTATCTTTGTATCCCTGCATCTGTAACAGTGCTTGGCGTGTAAGGTGCAACCAACAAGCCTGAATGAAGAAATAAATGAGAGATTAAAGCAAACAGGATAAGGTGGAAAGAGCACATGGGTGGAAGTAGGAGAATGAAACTTCTTATGATTATGTATGTGACCCCTATTTACTCATTCTTAAAAAAATGGGTCATAATGCCTGCTGTACCTACCTCTTGAGGTTGTGTGAGAGTCAGGAGTTAACTTTAACAAGAAACAAGCATTTATGGTGTGTCTATTATGTGCCAGGTACTGTGGCAGGAACAGGGACCTACCAAAATGAATAATATGATTCCTGCCTTCAAGGAACTCACAGTGGAAAAATAAATGCAACTAGTAATAAGTTTTGAAAAGCAAGGCTATGGCCAATGCACAAAGAGAAGGAGAAGAATGTAGTGCACATACGTATGTGTGTGTGTGTGTGTGTGTGCGTGCGTGCGTGCGCGCGCACATGCATGTGTGTCTGGATACTTTCCAGACAACCTATATATATATATGTGTGTGTGTGTGTGTGTGTGTGTGTGTGTGTGTGTGTATAAAATGAGGGGAGCCTTAGGAGAGAAGGTTGCCATGAGAGGTGTAAAAAGTATGAAGCATCATCCAAATGTAAAGTAATTATATTTATCAAACTAGTGGTTCTTACTGTACACACATATTAATTATTTTAATGTAGACATTCCATGGTCTAACCTGTGCACCTAAGAACATTTTCCTAATACCATCAATTCTCAACCTGAACATTAGGAAAGGGTTGTGATTTTGAAGACAGAAGCCCCAAGTTGAAGTTTTAGGTCTACTGCAAAGTTGCTTTGCTGCCTTATACAAGAATGTCGTAGGAGCCTTTATTTCCTCTTCTATAAAATGGGGTTAATAATGTCTGTCCTACCTGATGAAAATTAACATAGATACATTATATGAAAGCACTTTACAAATTTAGAATGCCATATAATGTAAGATGTCATGTAGGGAAAAGTGCTAACTTTTGTGAACATGCTTATATCCGCAGTTTAGGGCTATAATTGTTCAGTATTTCCAATAAATCAATCACATGCTAGTAAATCCTGAACATATAACCGAAACTTACTGTCAGAATTATCCTCAAGCATGATGATCTGATGCTATTGACACAAGGCACATGAGATCATATTACTGCCACCATCTTCTTGTTGCCATGGTAACCATAGCAGGCTGGCGAGAAAGCTCCCTGACAGTTAAATTGGAAAGAACAAGAAAACTCAGCCCACTTCCTGCATTAAATGAATTACAAGTACGTGTAAAGAAAGAAAAGAAAATTGCTAACCCTTAATCAACTGCTTTTATTTTTTATACTTTATAAGCAATACAGAACAAGTAGGGGACCTCGTTTCCCCACACACTGAGTTTCAGCACTTTCTTAAGGTTGGAAGGTGGCGTTTAGGTACTGGCTATGGAAAAAAAAACCCCTTAAAATACACATTAGATTATATAATACTTTTCTCTTTCAGGCTTGTGCAGTATTAAGCAGCAGCTGAGTCAAACCTCTTTCATGTCTCTGAATTCAGAGCCAAAATAGAACGCGATGAGGACACTAGCAAAAGTATCCTTCAAGCCTGAGAAATAGAAATGATGCTTTAAAGAAATACCTTTTAATATTATATAAGCCAATTAATGAAGACTTAGAAAACAAGGCTCACTTTTTCATTCATTTGCAAGTCTTCGATACCATTAGAAAATGAAGTTTTTAATATACTTGATACACTTGAAATGGTGAATTTTATGTGGGTAGAGGGAGCATTTTTTTAGTCAGGTTGTCATGTTAAAATGCAGTGCTGTTCAGTAAACATTTTATGAGCTCTGGCTGTGAGCCGGCACTGAGGACACCAGTGACTATGAGACGTGGTCCTTGTCCCAGTTGTCTTCTGAGGGCACAGATGTGCAGGCAATAGTTTCCATGCAGTCTGCTGAGGGCAGTGATGGATGATGGTTTGTGCAGTGCAGGAGCACAGAGGAAGGACATCTTAATTCAAATAGAGAATCAAAAAAGGCCACCTACAGGAGGTGCCTGAGTCGAGTCTAGAAGGAAAACATAAGGGGGTAATCAGTGAAGTAATGGCAATCTTCATTGTTTTTGTCATTTTTTTCCCTCTTGAAGTATTTAAGTTTCAGGATGCTGCCCCCCCAAAAAAACATTAAAAAATTGCAGTGTATTCAGATAAATCCAATATCCTTATTAAATGACAAAAGTTGTTTTCTGAAAGAACATTTTAGTGTTTAATATTTCTCAGAAATGCTATTATTTTTTTCAAACCAAAGAACAGAGAAGCTTCCTACTTTATACAAATGTATAAAAACAAAATGAATTTGTATTCTCTGCTCTGAAGCTCGGCCCAGTGGCACAAAAGAAATGAGCATTAAGAGGGTAAATGAATAAATGACCTAGAATGATGATAAATATTTTAGAACTCTTCATAATATAATTCTCCAATCAGTGCTTCCACTTCTGTCTCTACAGCAGAAAATGTCAGTTTTCATCCAAGAAACTCTTGGCACAGTTTCTTGGCTGCCTTTGGTATCAGGCAGGATGTATTTCTATGATAGAATTTATTCCCAACTGCAGTCGGCTTATCTGATTTTATAGTTGCAATTTTGCACCTTCTTAAAAATCTAATTTGTTTTACTGTGGGCCGATCGCACCACTCAGTAAGAGGTAATTGACCAGTACCTCTGCAGTAAGGAGTCACTCATGAACTCGGGCCTTTGCTTTCCACGTCTCATGATACCTAGCCAAGTATCACCTTTGCTAGCAGAGAACTTTAAAAGCAATGCCAAATGACCACCTAGATAAATAGCAATGATGTGGGCATCTATCCTGAACCCAGGGCTGGCTGTCTCTTGCATTTATATTTATGGCCGTAAATCCTGCATGCAAGTTCAAGTTCTGCTGCTAATTAGTTATTTGAGTTATGGTGAATGAGTTACCTGCCCTGGGCTTTATTTTCCTCACCCTCAGGTAAGGATAACAGTACTGTACATGATTGCTGTTCGAATTAAATGAAATTAGTGTCAAAGTGTTCCACCACTGTGAGGAGCTACACAAATAATCATGGTCGTGGTCATTGTAGATGGAAGCATCTGTTCACCTAGATGACTTCATGTGTTGGTTAAGAATATGAAAACAACTGCCTGGAATTAAATAAAGGCTCTGGAACTTTCCAATTGTCATGCCACCTTACCTTTCTGTGCCTCAGCATTCCCTTTTTAAAACGGCCTAAGTAGATAAAGAAAAATACACGGCAAATGGCATTACTGTCATTTACACATATTTTGAATTCTAAAAACAACCCTGCAAAGTAGGCAACATTATCTCTGTTTCATAGAAGAGGAAACTAAGGGTGAAGAATCATTTCCTTACAGATAAAGAATTGGATAAAGAATCCAGACAAGGCAAGGTTCTCAGGTTCATAGGTGGGAAAACTGTGGGCTGGGCCTGTCTTCAGTTCCTGTCTCCAAAGCCCATGTGCTACCCCATCAAACTCTGGTGCATCAGCACAAGGAACTCTTTCATTCCGTATCTTTGTGTTGATTGAGCTCTTGCTCTTTTGTGACAGCCAAGCACTTCACTTGAACCAATTAGCTTTCTTTGTCTTTTTGTGACAAAATAAGGTAGAGGCTGGGCAAGTTCCGATGGTTGCAAAGCAGTAGGGGAAGGTCCAGAGCTTGGGAAAATTTGACAGCCCAGTGAGGGTTCTCTGGCCAGCCAGGGATCAGCCCTAACAGTAGGTATCAAGGTGAGAGGAGGAAGAGGCTGAAGACAGACCACCAGTGCATACGGCTTAATTTCTACCTGCGTGATAGGAGGCATGTCCTGCCTGATGACAGAAATGACATCTTTGAGGCCGTTTGCTTCCCTTTCGCTTGCCCTGTGAGTGATCAGTGCCATAGAGCTCACACTGCCTTCTCTTCTGTCCATTCCATGACCCCACCTTCTCCCCCAGGATCTCTCAGCTTCTGATTCCCTAGAGAATCACCGTATTATGCTCATATAATGTCCCGGTGAAAGATGCTTCTTTTCTCTTTTCTCCTTTTCCTGTCAAACCTATACAGTTCCCCGCTTATCCTTTTCTGTGTTCTAAACGCTGCTTTCTACTTTTTCTCATCAACCGTTTCTCTAGTCACCTGTCTTCTTATCTGTTCTCTTTACAGCTCAAATCCTATTGTGATGCTCATAAATGAAATTTTCAATTTTATTAGCAAAAACAAACAAAACAGAACGAACACTACCTTCTTTTTCTATTTATAATCTGTCCACTATCTCTAATCTATTTCCCTATATTAGTACCTTATTCAGTGACTCTGGTCACTCAGGATTATTGTATATTCTTTTTTTTAATTCATTTTTATTGTTAGACTTATTGGGGTGATATCTGTTAGCAAGGATTACATAGGTTTCAGGCATACAATTCTACAGTGCATTGTCTACTTGTTGTATAATAAGTTCACCCCCTAATGTGACTTCTCTTTCCATCACCTTATATTTAGCTTCCCCCCCCCTCCCACCCCCTCCCCTTTCTCCCCTCCCTAACCCACTCGTCCCCAAATGAACATTAAACTATTGATTGTGTCCATGGGTTATTTGTTTGTTCATTTCTTTTTTTCTTTGCTTTCAGTTTTATATTCTGCATATGAGTGAAATCATGCAGTTCTTTGTTTTTTCTGTCTGGCTTATTTCACTAAGCATGATGATCTCCAGGTCCATCCATTTTGTCGCAAATGGCAATATTTCATCTTTTCTTACAGCT